>JANVCQ010000002.1:41546105-41588002 GCA_025531925.1 Erythroxylum plowmanianum | reverse complement strand
TAGAACGAGGGACTTTTCAGTGCTTGAAAGAATGGCAAACGAGGCATGGTCGCTGGGACTAAAGGCTTGGGAGGAAATGGAGAAGTATGACGTGAAGGATGCAGAACAAAGTTCTGTCTATGAAGGGAAATCTGAGTCATGCCCTTCGTGGGTATCGATTAGTGGGGAGGAGTTGGCTGAGGGTGATAAAATGATGTTCCTTCCTTGTGGTTTAGCTGCTGGATCTTCTATCACTATAGTTGGAACACCGCACTTTGCTCATCGGGAATATGTGCCTCAGCTGGAAAAGCTAAGGAAAGGTAATGGCAATGTTTACGTTTCACAATTTATGATTGAACTGCAAGGGTTGAAGTCGGTTGAAGGGGAGGATCCACCAAAGATTTTACATTTGAATCCTCGATTGAGAGGAGATTGGAGCCACGTGCCAGTCCTTGAACACAACACCTGCTATAGGATGCAATGGGGGGCAGCTCAAAGGTGCGATGGACTGCCATCCAAGAAAGATGAAGATATGTTAGGTGAGCTATTTATCATCTAAACACTGTGCACTACCTTTTTTTTTTTTTTTTGGATGAATGATGTCACTACAACAGATTCTTAGGGACATACCCTACAAAAATATAAATTTAGATGACATAAACTTAAAACATAAATGACTGGGGAAAAGAAAGATAAATCTTGCTCTTTTGTTAGGGATTCTTAAAGAAGGTGATTTTTGATGTGTTAATCTTTGGTAATAATGTGGCATGATTTGCAGGTAATAATTATGTTCTAGTTAATTAGAGTTTATTGCATGCCATTTACATCTTCTTCAGTTAGGTCTTTCACATACTTGTCTGGAGGAATAAGCTTTATGTAATTGCCCTCCTTAGTTTGTGAATTCAACCTTTAATGGTTTGAAGGCTCATATCTTCTTATAGATGGATAGATGGTTATCTTTACTTCTCCTCTAATGTTGTTCATCCTCTTCTTCTCAACGAAATGATTCTACTCTTCTCCTTAAGTTCCTGTAATTTCTTCCAATTTCTTGATTCTTATCCTTCCTATTCATGTTATGCAGTGTACTTCATTTATAATGTCTTTTACTCTCTCTCTCTCTCTCTCTCTATGTGTCTGTCTATCTATCACGTGCTTGTGCTTTCACACTTGAATCACTGGAATGTGTGTTATGAGGTGAAATTTTAAAACTGTTTTACATCACATGTTTGCAGTTGATGGTCATTTGAGATGTGAGAAATGGATTCGAAATGATGTTGTGGACCCAAAGGAGTCAAAAACTACCTCATGGTTCAAGAGATTCATAGGGCGTGAGCAGAAACCAGAAGTGACCTGGCCATTTCCTTTTGTGGAGGGGAGATTGTTTATCTTGACCTTACGTGCCGGTGTTGAAGGATACCATGTGATTGTTGGAGGTCGGCATGTGACCTCATTTCCATATCGTCCGGTATGTTGCTGTATATGAGAAACTTCTGTCTGCCTCTGTCATACCCTTTTTTATTTTTCATCTGTTATGCAAATGTTTGCCTCAAAGACATCGATGTTGACTGACTACATGACTACATAAGAGATTAAACTTGTTCCTTTTGATATTTCAATTTGGGTTGGGCTAATTGTCTATTATATTTCACATTTTAATACCTTTTTTGATCTTTGCATATTTAGATTGCAATTTTTACTGTGGTACATTGATACGGCTTATGGTTTCTCCATAAGCAAACCTTTCCTTGTATTCCCATTAGTCTGATTCAATTCTAGATTCTTTCACTTCATCTTCTTACTGGCTGGGTTCGTTACAAGGATGGTTTTGTTACTGTTCTCATATCATCCTGTTTCCTTCTTGTTTCAAGTTTGATACTCATTCCTTATGAATTTTTACTGTCTCCAGGGTTTTACACTTGAGGATGCAACAGGATTAGCAATCAAAGGAAATGTAGATATTAATTCAGTTTATGCCACCTCTCTCCCTAGCTCCCATCCAAGCTTCTCTCCACAAAGGGTGTTAGAAATGTCTGAAAAGTGGAAAGCTCATCCTTTAGTTAGAAAACCTATTCGACTTTTTGTTGGGATTCTCTCCGCAACTAATCACTTTGCAGAACGCATGGCAATTAGGAAAACTTGGATGCAATCATCGGCAATAAAGTCTTCAAACGTAGTTGTTCGTTTCTTTGTTGCACTGGTAATACATTGATTCTTAAACTACTCTACATAATTGTAAGCAGCCGTAGATGCCAGTGTCAAGCAAGTTTCTAAGCAGCAGTAGATGGCAGTATCAATTAAATTATGATCTGAGACACATAAAGTATGGACGATCTGTTTAAGTATTGTCTTAGAAAATCCTTACTTGCTTGAGGATGGTGCTCTGCATAAGTAGCAGTCAGTAATTTGTGGTTTAATAAATTGAACGGAAATTGGCTTTGTAACTTGACCAGCACCGAGATCAAACTGCAACAATTTAGCTTCAGTCAAATGCACACAATTGTATTAAAGCGAGAGATTAGAACTACTAACATTGTATTCCTATTCAAGAACATACCCACATAATAAAAGGTTTGTGTAGTCAACCCCTATCTGAATGCATTTATACTAATATTGTGATGGGGTACTTGGAATGACTGATGGACTTCGAGTCACACTCCTGATTTTAGTTGTTCTGCTGATTCGTTTCTTTCTAAGCTTCTAGTGCAAGTTGTTATGCCTATTTAAGTTTCACAGTTCCTTTCTGTCATGTTTTAACGGGTATTCTTTTACCCTGTTGATGTTCATATTTTTGATCAGTGTTTTTATCTGTAGAATCCCCGGAAGGAGGTCAATGCAATGCTCAAGAAAGAGGCTGCTTTCTTTGGTGATGTTGTAATTTTGCCTTTTATGGATCGCTATGAGCTTGTGGTTATCAAAACTATAGCTATCTGTGAGTTTGGGGTAAGTCTATTCTTGTTTCTTTTTAATCCTTTGTCGAACTTCGTAAATAAGATCTTCTAAGTTCTTGTCTATCTTGCTTTTACATTTCACACCCTAGTTGCCTCAATGCATCTCCTGATTAGCTTCAAATATCTTGACTCAGGTGCATAATGTTTCAGCACCATATATTATGAAATGTGATGATGACACGTTTGCTAGGGTGGATAGTGTGCTAAAAGAAATTGATGGCATTTCCCCAAAAAAATCGCTGTATATGGGCAATCTCAATCTCTTGCATCGTCCTTTGAGACATGGGAAATGGGCTGTCACTTTTGAGGTATTCATTTTGTGTAGTCTTATTGAAATTTACATTCTATTGTTTCAGTTTTTCCTCCTCCATAATAAACTGGTCTTCTGGTCAAGCATTTCTAATTGGTGGTCAAATTCTACTTTTTCATTGATGTGTGCCTCATTCAGTGAACTTGAATGTAATATTGCTTAAGCTTCCTTCTGCTCTTAATTTCAAAAGCTTAAACTAAGTTGGAATCACAGTTAATAGTTCACTGGCTCCTAAGTTTTCCATACATCGGATTCCTAATCAATTAAAAGAGTTTATTACTTGGATTAGGATTGAAAATTGGATTAAGAAGATAGTAGTCAACAATAATGTTTCTGTATTTATGCCTCTTTTTGTTTGCTTCGATGTAGACATATTTTCAGTCCTTTTATCTTCAATACATATGTTTGTTTTTTTGGGAAAAAAACTTGTTTGAAGAATAATAAGCTTATATCTCTCTTTGCAAGTCTTCTATTTTGACAAATAATGGCAAAATCTAACAGGAGTGGCCCGAAGAAGTCTATCCCCCTTATGCCAATGGGCCTGGGTATGTAATTTCCAGTGATATTGCTAAATTTGTTGTTGCTCAACATGGCAGCCAAAACCTGAGGGTTAGTGATACTGAATCTTATCTAATACAACTTGGGAGAAGCCCCTCTCTCTATCTCCCTGCCTTTTTATTCTCTCTGAATCTTTTTACACACTCCTTTTATCATTTCTTAAGTTTATTGCTTTCTCTGCATCTTTGCTACCTTTGGCTTCAGCTATTCAAGATGGAAGATGTGAGTATGGGAATGTGGGTTGAACAATTTAACAGTTCTAAACCTGTGCAATACTCGCACAACTGGAAATTCTGTCAGTATGGATGCATGGAGGACTATTACACTGCACATTATCAGTCTCCAAGGCAGATGATCTGCCTATGGGACAAGTTAGCAAGAGGTCGGGCTCACTGTTGCAACTTCAGATAATAGAATTCTCACCTGGGGTGCTGTTGATTGACAAAACTTGGATTCAGGACGGCCTGATCATTTAGACTGTTGCTCCTATATCTCACGTTCACCTGGCAATGGCATGATCTGCCAGATTTTTTTTGTTAGTGAACTTGGAGCTCAAGAGATGGCTTTCTGCTGATTTGCCGCTCTCGTGTTTTGCAAAAATATTCCCATGTTGTAATTCTAAACGCTGATAATTAGGCAACCACATTGGATTTCTGTGATGAATGAAAATATGTATATTCTTGAATGCTATTTAATCGACAAATTAGGTTGAAGGAGTAAAGAAAGACTCCACCTCCAGCTTATTTTGATGTGCAAATTTCTGAACTCTGGTATCTCTTCCTCATCAGACGTGTACTTGTGAATTCTGATAAAGCATGCAGGCATCTTTCAGTAAACTTCAGAAGCAGAAACCCCCTGGAAGTATCAAATTACGTTCTGAAAGTATGTCTCTAATATTTTAGAGAATGGTTGAAGATCAAAATAAATGACTAGAGTAAATTTAAGAGGACTCGTAGAACATGTTAAAAGTGCAACTTGTGATGAAGAGGTTAATTGGCTGTTGGAGTAAATATCGGATTAAAGTCTTTTGTTTTCTATGCGTTGCTTGAGATCGACACTCATTTTAAAACTGAAATTATCGTATGGTATGTAGGTGCAGAACCCGTTGCTGGATATGTGTTCTAGTCAATGCCAGAGAGCTATATTTATGATAAAACCAGAAAGAAAGGAAACCAGACACCCACACTTTCATAAACATCAATATACTCAAGTTGTTGGAACTTGGACGGCGATACTTGCGGACAAAGACCACAATAGAAGTGTTGGAGTCAACGGGGACAACCACCACGGATTTCACTTTAGAGTCTCGGGAAAGCTGTCACAAAAGTTAATACATGGCTCACGCTCGCGTGGAACTTCGGTTATCACCGGATCAAACTTGAAATCGACTCAATAGTAACGATCAATCTCATTTTTTCCTCGGCGAGCCGATCACAGATTCTCAATCCCATAATTCAGGATATTAATGAATTGTTCACTCGAAACTGAACGGTAGTATATCGTCATATATACCGCGAGAGTAACAGATGTGCTGACTGATATGCGAGCTATGTTGAACATTTTGATGTAGGCAATATTTATTTTGACACTTCACCTATTGGGTGTCATGTACTCCTTCTAAAGAATATATCAAGAATCTGCTTCCTACGTCTTGTCGTGTAATCTATTTTATTCTCTCTTGGTATAAAAAAAAAAGAAGCCAATCCCGTTTCCTTGTCATTGATTCCTTCAAATAAGTATGACTATACGCATAACACATTATTAGGTACATATTCTTTGCCGAAGTAACATATCATTAGGCATATGGTTAGAGATATGTATAACTATAATTATATATAAATATCTTTTTAGGAAATTCAGTTTGAACCATATCGTTTTTAAAACATGTAAAACAGATCCTGAATGAATGAAAAATCTAACAAGATTAACCTTTATTCAGTTAATTGTTGTGGCACTTATTCTATGTTTTCTAAATCTATTGACAGGTTCCACTTCCATGTGACATAGTGGATCAGTGATAACTTTTAAAAATAAAAATATGTATATTTTATAATTAGAATAATTAATCTATAATATTAATTATTTAAGTTAAAGGGTGTTCCTATTACCTATTATACAAGTTAATAGGGATATTGAGAAGAGAGTGAGAAATGGTGCATCTATCTTAGAGAACCAATTTAGTTTTATGTTAAGGAGGCTCACGACAAAAGCCATATACCTCTTTAGATGATTAATGAGATATTGTAGGGATAGACAAAGAGACTTGCATATGGTTTTTATTGATTTAAAGAAGACTTATGATAGAATACCTAGAAAAGTAGTACAGAGGTGTTTAGAGGCTAAGAGAGTTCCTATTACTTATATACGGGTTACTAAAGATATTTATGAAGGTGTTAAAATTAGAGTGAGGATAACATAAGGAGATACATAACATTTTTCTATCGATATTAAACTACACCATGGATCCTCGTTGAGCAACTTTCTGTTTGCAGTAATTATGGATGAGCTTATTAAGAATATCTAATCGTATGTGCCTTTGTGTATGTTTGTTTGCTGATGACATTATTTTAGTGGGTGAAATAAATAGGGTATTAATGTCAAGTTAGAACTTTGAAGAAATACGTTAGACTCAAAAGACTTTAAATTGAACAAGACTAAGAATAAATACTTAGATTCTACTTTTTGAGTCACAAGGTTAAATCCAATGTAGAGATGAAAATTGTTATAGAAGTTATACCATAGATATATTGTTTTAAGTATCTTGGATCTATCATCCAAAGTAGTGGTGAGATACATGATAACATAGTTCACCGTATCAAATTATAGTGGCTTAAATGAAGGGGCACTTTTAGATTTTTATATGATAAGAAAATATCATTTAAGCTTAAAGGTAAATTATACCGTTTAGCAATTAACGAGACATGCTCTATGGGATAAAGTGTTTACCCATCAAATAGTTGCATAGGCATAAGTTAATGGTGGTAGAAATGAGGATGCTTTATTATATGTGTGACCTTACAAGAAAAGATAAAGTTAAGAATGTAGTATTAAGAGAGAAGTTGGGGATAGCTAACATGATAGTAAATTAAAGGAGATAAGGTTTAAGTAATTCGAACATATTAAAATGAGATATCTTGATTTCTCAGTAAGAAGACGTGAGGAGATTATATTTTAAGGACTGTAAAAGAAGAAGAGGTAAACCTAAAAAGAATTGGTGATTCGGAATGATATGGCTCTGTTAGAACTTATCAAGGATTTGACTCTCAGTAGAAAACTTTAAAGAACTATGATACAAGTAGAGAACCCTACCTAAAAAAGTCTTTCTCATTTCATAGGCCTTTTGACTACTTCGTTTGATTTTGTATATTTTATTTGACTTAAATACTTTTGTTTGTAATACTTGTTCATTTTGTTATTTATTTATTTATTTCATTTCATCTGTTTGTTTATTTTATTTACTTATTTGTTTTCTTTATTTTCTATTTACTTACTTACTTTTTTATTTTTATTTTTTATTTATACAATTATTTGTTTATATAATTGGTTATTTTTTTAAATTGTTTTTGAAAACTTTTTTCTTTTTTTCCTCTGTTTATCGAAAATAACCTCTCTACTAACTAAGGGTAAGACTACATATTTCTAAACCTTACCAAACCTTGCATCTTAGCAAGATTCCTAGTGGGACATTGTTGTTTATTAATAATTTAGGTTAATTTGTCAATTAAAATCCTTAAGTATCAAAATCTATACTTGAGCCATATCCAAACCCAAAACTAAAACCAAAAATAGAACCATTAATATTACTCACTAGGGATTGGAAGAAACACAATGGACCGAACCCAACCATAAATCTGGCTCCTAAACATGGAGTGGACCCAATAACCACCTGATCCAAAAGAAACACCAATGTATCAAGTATCGACAAGCACCCAACCATATTTATTGCACCTCTGCATCCCTACAACCGCCTATTATAATCTTTTATTGTAAACATTGCAAAACAATTTGATATTTCCTTTACATAATTATTGAGTGTTGTATATAGTAACTAATCTCTAATATCTTTTATTGAATGTATTTACATAATTAAGCTTTTTTTCAATTTTCATATATATTGGTACATATTTTTAGTTATAAATGTGTTAAGTGTTATTATATATGTTTAGTAGAAAGAAAAAGAAACTTAAGAATACATAGTTTTATCATTTTTAAATTTGTTTTTAACAATAATATAATTTATTAATATTTAATTATACACATATCTAATCACATTAAAATTAGAAGGAAATTATCATTTTATGTGGCCCTTTATGTTAACTCCCATTAACTTTCTTTTTTTGTTACTTAAAAGAAAGAAAGTAATAAAGAAGGAATACCTACTATATTGTATGATTATATGAAAAAGAAAGGCCTACAATATGCTTTTTACATGTGGAATCTAATAGCTTAAGAATCAACTCACATAATAAAATGTGCACAATGGAAGTTTATAAATATGAGTATAAGGGTTCCTAGTGGCCTAATCTCTAATGCCACAAAAGGTAAAAGGTGAACTTTATATTGCATTGAGTTAGATCCTTTTAAGAAAATTTATAGTAAGAATAAAGAATAATGAAAGAAAGATAAGCAAGAACATAAGAAGTTTTTAATAAAGTTCAGTCAATTGGGTATAACTATTTCATAGGAAATTAAAATCAATTAATTCCCTATTAAATAATTATGATGATAGTTATAACAAACTAGAATATACTATAATTTATTTATAACTAAATCTTAACTAGTACATTTGTCCTCAAATAGCTCCTTACCAAATATAACCTAATTTATACATATATTAACAAGTTCTAAAATCTTTAAGAGTTTGAAATTCACCAAAAATTCATTTTTAGATATATCTGACTATCACTAACACGATCATATCCTAGGTTATAAATCTTATTATCTCTTTGTAGAACATGACACAAGCTTTAGAACGTCCATGTCCTATACCATGAATCTTTCTTCTCCTTCGCGTACTTAGACATAATCTAGGACATGAATGTCTCTTAGGTTGTGTATCTCCCAACTCTTCATACATTTGGACACAACTGTAATAATCCAGACTATGTCTTCTACAAAAAATCTCTATCACACTAACTTATTTATATCTTTAGCTTGTGCCTTCACCTTTGATTTTTAGAAAGGAATACACCTTGGGCTTTATCTGTATCTTAAGTCCTATTCACCCAAAATGCTTTCAAATATGGCTAATTCCTCCTAAAACTCCAAGATTCAATATTTATGTATACAATCCATATACAATAATCTCCAAATTAGTGAATATACCTTTACATAAGTTAGGTTAATTTATGTTTAACTTCTTGAGAAATTAACTAAGTCTAAGCAATGCTTGAACTTGTCCATGGTAACCGATTTTGTCAACATGTTGGCTTATCCTTAATAGTGTGAACCTTCTCAAAAAATATTGGTCTAAATGCAATCAACAACTTGATCTTGTAAAACCTAACATTCACATGCTTAGTCCTTGCAAAATACACTTAATTCTTTTCCAAATAAATGACATTTTGACTATTATAATGTCTTCAAACTACACTTTAATCAAGGCCTACCTACCTCTTTTACTAGCCTTGTAAGCCATAATGCCTCTTCAACAACTTTAACCACTCCTATTTATTTTGCTTTAGTTATAAACAATGCAACTATATATTGTAACATTGATTTCTAACAAATAAGTCCTCCTATAAGAGTAAACATATATCATATAGTTCTCATGTTATCTAAATCTCCTCTATAGTATAAATCCACATATACCATAAATGAAGGATCTTATAGTTTGTCATACCCCTCGAGTACTTGAATATCCATTTGGCTACTTTTTAGTTTTTATTTTTATTTTTATAAGTTCTAATATATACTTCCTAACCTTACTAATAATACGCGATAGGTTTAGCCTAGTACAAACTATTGCATATGCTAAATATCCAATAATGCTAGTGGATTGAACTTTAGACATATCATCGCCATATGTATGTGATTTTAAGAATTGTTATAGGAAAACCTTAAAGTGATTTTCCAATAGAGTGCTCATAGGTTTAACTTTACTCATGCTAAGTTTGTCTAATACATTATTCATGTATTTAGATTGAGATAACCATAGTTTTCTATTCTATTTCTCCAAATCTCCATTCCTAGTATTTTTCTTGTTAGCACCCACTATGGATCTGAAAGTTATTAGAGAACATTGCTTTACTAATAGGGAAATGAGTCAACCATATTCTAGTCACCAAAGCCCTATCTAATTCTTTTTCTAATCAACTATCTTCCATATTTCGTTTTACCCTAGATAAAATAATTGCCTTCATACTTTAGCTCAAACACTTTTAACTGACTTAACATCTCCTATGGTCATCACTATTATCTCAAAAACTTAATCATTCTCTTTTAGGTTTAATATGATACAAAATAATATTTAAGTATCCTAATAACATCTAAAGAGAGTTCATAAAACTTTGATTGATCCTTAAACAGTTCCATATATTACATGTTTGAAATGCCAAATTTGTTGTATAAGTAAATGTTAAGCAGCAAAAGTTAAATAGGTAAATGTATCATCTCATCGGATGAGTATAAAAGGGTATAATATTCAACCATAATATGATTATTCAAATGATGTTGATGATTAGAGATAATGGATCAATTCTTTCCCCAATATTATAAACTTCGATCCTACATTTTAGATTTAAGCTTTATCTCTAACAATCCAATGATAGTTGGCTTTTTATTAAGCAATTAGCTAAGCATCACTTGTTATTTTTTTTAAGGAATAAAGCCCTTAAAATTCTAATTAATTATTGACATTAATTGGAGTTAAGGGGGTTAGAAAGAACCTTAGGTTTTACTTTTGTTTTATATTTCCTCCTAGTTATATGATATTTTGCTCATCATTATGAGTGCAATATACTTCCAATTTATTTCATATGTCTCAAGTAATATATTGGGATTTATGTGAAATTTTCTTCAACCTTAATATTTGAAACTTGTGGTGTTAGCATGATGTCCTCATATATCAGTTCCTTTACGAGATTGTTTCATTTCGTTCAATCAATTGTTTTACTCCTTTCTTCATTTGGTTCCTTATCAAAGCTAATAGCTAAATCATTCACTTCTAAACCCATAAGTTCGTCGCAGTCTTCTTTTTAGAATATTTTTTTGGAGGTTTGTTATTCTCTATTTGCCTAGGTTCAAGTAGGTTTCCATTGGTAAGTAGTGATGGCCACATATGATTCCACCATATTGTTATCTCACTAAGTATGAAGCTCTTTTTAAATGACAGCCAAACATTTAACTAACTTCTTAGAAAAGTTCTTTTCATAAAAGATCTACAGAAAAAAAAAAAGTTCTATTGATAAAAACTCTACTAATATAAGCCTAACCAAACAGAGCCATAATCATGTCTGATACGACAAAAGCAACATTTTCTTTCAAAACTCTTTTTGTCAAGCTCACACAAGTGCCCTCCCTTCCCTTGCTTTTAGGAAAGCCCAAAGCTGGTTTGATAGGATCAGAAAGTGCAAGCAATGGAGGGAATAACGACCTCTGGTTAGAAATTACATCTCTTATGGAGATCTCATATAGTTAACACATGTCAAAGTCTCTTATAAGTAAGTTATATCTGAAGCAGAGTTGAAGATGCCTAGGGGATCAATTTAGGACAACATATCAAGCCATTCAACCAAATAGTTAGTGAACAACCAAAGCTTGAGGTGACTACTAATTGTGGAACAAAGGCAAAATAATGATTTTGATTTGCTCTTTACCTCCATCTTATCAAATATTTGATGACTACGCTTATACTTGGTAAGGAAACAATTAGCATGGAAGACATCACGACTTCGTTAATAGCATCTAACTAATAGAGACTAAACACTAGTGAAAGCTCTCGGGCAATTCATACCTTTCTCATATATTTACATTTTCATACGTTTGAATCTGTTTAAAATTAAACCTAAAATGAATGGTCAACTTCCGACGTTCTGTATTGGTTGCAGGCATGTGGTTTACGTCATGGAAAGCTGAGAGCATCAGGTCAACTTTCAGGGCCGTAGATTCGGTTAAATACTCCCCCGCGACCGGAGGTTCAAACGGCTAGCCGTTAACTACCAATTATTAATAATTAAAGAAAAAGAAAATGTCTCCTTAGTCCTTACAGCAACACGAAGTGACCACGTCTTGACGGATCCCAGACCTACCCGTCATCCGCGTGCCGACATGTCCTCCCTTCAACACGTCTGTTACCGACAACATTGATGCAATCGTGCCTATCCACAGGAATAGGAGACAGAACAATAAAGCAAAAGGACACAATCCAATCCCCCCGCTCTCTCTCTCTCTCTTCGACGTCGGCAATCAAGGATTGCGCCACGTGTCCATTCCGTCAATTTATTTTTGTGTTTCTTTTCTACTTTAACGTGACAGGCAATACCAGTTGGATCTATGAGCGGCGGACAGATGGATGATGTACCTGTTCGGAGAGAGGGATAGAGTGACGTGGACATTTGCCACTCACATGTTTTTTCAGTTGATATTGGATAAGAACCTTTTAGTACTTTGAATCGGAATGACGAAATTAACCTTTTCGTCTGCCTACTAACTGTGCTCCCGATTCTACAGTATCTTCAGTAAGTTTACAACATGTACGTAGGAACACTGAATCCAAAGTAAATGCAAAAAGGACAGGTCCATAACGACTTGAAATCGTGTTTGTTCTTATTCAAAGCACATGGTGACGGTTGTCGGTTGCGCACAACTCGACAGTGGTGTCTACTTTCCATTTTGGTTTGAAAGATACAAACTTTCATTTTAATAACAAAATCAAATCTTCAAGAATTCCACAAGATGGGAAGAGAGAATAATGTAACACTTGTCACTACAGTTAAAACTCACCCTTTCCTTACATCAAGTATACTTGATGTTCTAAATATGCTTTTTAGTGGCCGATTAGCTCAAACGAAAGTCAAGTGTAAGGTTTTAGATTCGATTTCTTACAGTAATAGTGTGAAAGTTTATCCAATGTGATGATATCTTGTGTATACCGAGCATTAAGCTGCTTTTTTAATAAGTTAAGTGAGATCAAACCGTAATTTACTCCTTCAATATTTTATCTAGTTGAAATGTGGAGACGTTTGGAATGGGTGATTATATCTTTTAAGTGCTAAATATGCTTTTTAGATAGATTGAAAATGACACTTTAATTAACAAGTTAACAAAATCCAACTGAACTGCTCAAAATTCAATTAAAAAATTTCAATTTAGTATTATTATGATTTAACCCTTTAAGTAAAAGAAAATTGCAAAATGAGCCTGAGAGAACCAGGGATGGTTTTGGTCAGAGCGAAGCATACTCAATTTCAGATTCAGACAGCTACTTTCCGAAAGCCCAATTTAGTCTTTTCAGAGCTTCACTTGTCTTTGCCTCTCTCTGTCTTTTTTCTTGCCTCTGTCAAATCTTCTCTCTCTACTCTCAGAGCCTATCTGTCTCTCTGTACAACGAAAAAGATAAAACGAAGTGAGAAAGAAAGAGAGAGGAATCCAAAACTTCGGCTTATCAGAAAGACGAAACTAATTTATCAGACCCCACAACGAAATAGTGTGGCACCTAATCTCACGTCAGCGTGCAGATATTTTCCTCTGCTTTCCACATCACAACCACCAGCAATGAATGCTCTTCATAAAACCACCCACACTCATCACCTTTCGTAACAACGGTTCACTTGCTTGCTCTTAACGTAAACTTTTCCTTTACTCGCATTCTCTCAACCGAAACTAGTCTGCCCATTTACGATTTTGGAGAGGAGAAACATAAAGTTGGCGTCTTTTCTGTTTGTTTGGGCTCTGAGCGATGGATTTCAGTTCGTTTCTGACGTCCTTGTTGACGTCCTTTCTGATCTTTATGGTTCTCATGCTACTTTTCACGTGGTTGTCGAGAAGGCCCGGTAACGCCGTTGTGTATTATCCCAATAGGATCTTGAAAGGTCTGGACCCGTGGGAGGGCGGGTCGGCGACTCGGAACCCGCTTGCTTGGATCCGGGAAGCGCTTTCCTCAACCGAACAGGACATCGTTAACATTTCCGGCGTTGATTCTGCTGTCTACTTTGTGTTCCTTGGAACCGGTTTGTCTATTTATCATGTCTCTTCTCGAGTTTCCAGTTTTGTGATTTTACTTTGTGTTCATTATATATGTTCTAATTAGAGATCTATTTATGCCTTTTCTTTTTCTTCTTTTGTTTTGTTGATGATCTTTGGCATACGGCGTTATGCAATTTCCAATTTTACTAGTTTTGGCTGTCTGAACCTGTTGGTGGATCTTCTCTGTTTTTGTTTCCCCCTGTTTTGGTTTTGCTCTTGTGCTTCTTTTTTTAAGTAATCATATCTTACTCGTCACTTTCTCTCTTGCTTTTTCCTCAGTCTGCTTTTAGTATTTCTTTATCTTTTCTTGAGGCTTAACAAAAGTTACCAGCCTGCTTTTTAGGTGAGTCCCTTACCAAAATTTTCTAAGCTTGAAGTATGTTCGTACAGACTGTGTATAAAAGATAAGAAAGTGCAGTTTTATTCATCTGTGTTTCCAAGTTCTTATCATTTTTAGATATATTGATCCAGTATTTTAATGACCATGTGTGGCTTTTTGGTTTTTACACGGCCTGTAGTTTCCCAAGATCAATCGGAGCTTGGAATTGCACAGCCCTTTTGCGATTGATTTCGTCCTTCGATATAATAGTGTCCTTGACCATGCTGGTTTTGGAATGACACTTCTCGGTGGATTATTACAATGTACAAAACTAGAAGACTGGTTACCCATTGACTCAATGGTGTTTAACAAATTTCAAAAGTTCAGGACTGTTTTCAAGTATTGAATAAATTTTATCCGTCTTTTGAAACCATTACGTAGCTTGCTTTTGTTGTAATGCTGCTCCATGTTTAATTTCTTGTTTGAATAAGCTGACTTTTCTGAAAAAATAATTTGCCCAGCGTTTGGAATTCTGCTTTTGTCTGGTGTGGTTCTGCTACCACTTCTTCTTCCAATTGCTGCGACAGATGACAGTATAAAAAGGGCACAAGACACTACAAGTAATGGTACTTTTGGTGAACTTGACAAGTTGGCCATGGGAAACGTTCGGGTGAGTGCCAAAACCATTTTATCAGCTGAAATGAATTGCCTTGTCCTTGGTATAAATTATCATAAAATTGACAGGTTGACACTTGAGATTGTTGAATACATTTCCTTACTTCTGTACCTTGACTCATTAGTGTGTGTACTTGTTAAATGGATTCTCATCTGGCCTGCAGAAAAGAAGTTCAAGGTTGTGGGCATTCTTGATTGCTACCTATTGGGTTTCCTTTGTCAGTTATTACCTGTTATGGAAGGCATATTTACATGTCTCTCGGCTTAGAGCTAATGCTTTAATGTCTCCTGAAGTGAAACCCGAGCAATTTGCTATTCTTGTTAGAGATGTGCCATCTGTTACTGAAGGTCAAACTATAAAGGAACAAGTTGATTCATATTTTAAGGACATATATCCTCAGTCATATTACCGGTCATTGATAGCCACAGATAACAAGAAGGTATCCCTAGTATCTTTCTTCTTCTTTGGAAATTTTAAACGCTTTATAATGCATTATGTATTTTTTTTTTCCATTTAATTAGCTTTCAAGTTCATATAAACTTGTATGACTTTCCCCAGCTTCAGTTGTGTCCCAAACTAATGTTATGGGAAGGTCGTTTACTTTGGGGTATTGTGTAGTAGAAAGCAGAGTAGATCTGATGATTAAGTTCTTTCATTGTGTAAATCATATATCTTGTAGTCTTATTGCTGGATGCTATAAGACCTTCTCAATTTCTGAGATTTACCTTTTCTTTTTTCCTTTCTGAAACTGGTTTAGGTTAACAAGATTTACGAGGAGCTGGAAGGGTTTAAGAAGAAACTGGCGCATGCAGAAGCAGTATATGCTGAGTCCAAAAAGTTGGGTAAACCAGAAGGATCAAGACCAACCACTAGAACAGGCTTCCTTGGTCTTGTTGGCAAAAAAGTAGACAGTATAGAGTACTGTAATGAGAAGATTAACGAATTAATTCCAAAACTAGAAGCAGAACAAAAAGTCACTCTTAGAGAGAAGCAACAACCTGCTGCTTTGGTCTTCTTCACCAGCAGGGTGACTGCCGCTTGTGCCTCTCAGAGTCTGCATGCCCAAATGGTTGACAAATGGATGGTCACTGAGGCTCCCGAACCTGGTCAACTAATATGGCCAAATCTTAAAATCAAATTTTTTCAGAGGCAAATAAGGCAATATGTTGTCTATGTCATTGTGGCTTTGACCATATTCTTCTACATGATACCGATTGGTTTTATTTCTGCACTAACTACCCTAGATAATCTGAAGAAGATTTTACCGTTCATAAAGCCAGTTGTGAATATTGCTGTGCTAAAGACAGTGTTGGAAGCTTACCTCCCTCAAATTGCTCTTATTATCTTTCTAGCTTTGTTACCAAGTTTGCTTTTGTTTCTCTCCAAGCAAGAGGGGATTCCTTCAGGGAGCCATGCAGTTAGAGCTGCCTCTGGAAAATACTTCTATTTCACTGTTCTGAACGTTTTTATTGGAGTCACAGTGGGTGGAACCTTATTCCAATCGTTCAAGAGTATTGAGAAGCATCCGAATTCGATTGTTTCCACGCTAGCAAATAGCCTTCCGGGGAATGCAACCTTCTTCTTGACCTTTGTTGCTTTAAAGTAAGTTTGTGCCTTTATCTTTGTTATAACAGCTATGTTGAAACTTGATGGAGCTACATTGTCTTTATAATTTTCTATAACTCATTTTGTCAAAGAATGGCAAATTTTTTTCCTTAGATTCTGGGTTTTTGTATCCTTATCGAGGTAATTGTCTCACTAGAAGTCACAAGGATATTACCCTTAGTTGGGTTTGTGTTACTTTTTGGATGCATGCTTATGTATCAGAAATGTTAATTTGAGTTTGCGATATCTGTGAGATATATTTGTGACTTTGCAATATGCTATTGGTCTCAGGTTCTTTGTTGGTTATGGACTTGAGCTGTCGCGACTGGTTCCTCTAATCATTTTTCACTTGAAGAGGAAGTATCTTTGTAAGACTGAAGCTGAGTTGAAAGAAGCTTGGTGTCCTGGAGATTTTGGGTATACAACTAGAATTCCCAGTGACATGCTTGTAATTACGGTTGTTTTATGCTACTCTGTCATAGCTCCTCTAATTATCCCATTTGGGGTGGTCTACTTTGGTCTCGGATGGCTTGTTTTGCGGAATCAGGTAACTTTCTCAAAACATGTCTACTACTGGCTGCTGTATTCATTTCCAGGATTGTAAGGTAGTAGCATCAATTTAATGGATGGAACATTTAGTTCATAGTGAATCTTCTTTTGCTACCTCATCTTCATTTAAAGTTTAGGAAGGTGTGGAAGTGAAAGAACTAGACATAAATGTTACCTTGTTTCCATTTTGTCAATTGTCGTTGATAATAAAGCAACTTCCACCGATAATTACTTTTGCTGCTTTGACAGGCACTCAAAGTTTATGTCCCATCGTTTGAGAGCCAAGGAAGAATGTGGCCTCACATTTATATTCGAATCATGGCTTCTTTGCTGTTGTACCAAGTTACAATGCTTGGTTATTTTGGCGTGAAGGAGTTTTTCTACATGCCGCTTCTGATTCCACTGCCCATTCTTTCCTTGCTCTTTGCTTATGTATGTGCGAAGAAATTCTACCGATCATTTGCTGACACAGCTCTGGAGGTTGCCAGCAAAGAATTGAAGGAAACTCCAAACATGGAACAAATCTTCAGATCCTTCATTCCACCAAGCTTGAGTTCTGAGAAGGTTGATGAAGACCAGTATGAAGATGCATTATCACAGGCTTCCAGGATGGGATAAGTTCCTGTATTTCCACCAAATTCTTCTGATCCAACTGTTTTTCCTTGAATTGTTCACCCATTGGATACGTTATGGAAATTCCCCCTGTAATATAATGTAATTTTACTTTCCGTGTGAATACTGTCTTACAAATCCCGCTAGAGGGCTAGTAAACATGTTGATGTTTTTCATGTTGTTCTATGTTTGCTGATTCCTGCAATTTGCCAAGTTTGATATCATTAAGAACCAGAATCATAACGGTAGAGAGAAGAGACTCTAACGTAATACAACAATCAAACTGATCTTAAGAATTTCAATGAACAAAACTCCGGTGTTCTGAGGGCCTTCCAAAGGAACTTTGATTTCTACTTAGCAAACGCATCCAAGAGAGGGAAGTATATCATTAGATTCTGCTCTCCAAGAGTCCAACTCGGTCGTGTCGACCTCCTCCTGACTTGAGCACATCAGGCTTCAATCGATTCCCCACATGTTTCTTTTGCTTTGAATTTTGCTCCAACAAATTACATAAAACTAGTCTTGCACTCGGTCCTTTGCACCAAATTTTATGGCAGATATTTAACATTTGAAAAATATTAATTACATATATTTTAAATAATTTTATGATTGATGTTTTATTTAATACATATGATTTTATTTATATTAATGATAGATTATTATATTATTTACACTGATATATATTACTTTCTTTTAATATAAAATATTATTTTAACTATTTATATATGTATGCATTGTGAAAAAGTGAATTAGATTCAACCTTACAAAAACTAAAATTTTAAAATAATGATTAATGCATAATATAAAATTTAAATAACATTTTTTTATAAAAAGTGAATTTAATTTAATTTTTATCTTTCTTAGTTAAATATGGTACTTCCTTTTTTGTTTCCTTTATATTCCCAATGTTTTTTTTTCTTACTCTAAATTTTTATAAAAGAATTATATATTTTCAATGCTTCTAGTAAGCATTTAATTTAGAATTTTAATTGTTGAAATAACGGTTTATAATTGTTAAGAGATATGATATATATCTTATCATTTAATTTTGACATTTTTGACAATTAGATCTCCAAGATAATGAAAGACTTTAAATTCAAATCAAGATAAGCTAGAAGATACATTGAGTTTGACTTGGATAAAGAAAAATCTTCTAAAAAATATGTAAAATACATCATTGCCCAATAAAAGAGATGATGGGCGCATAGGTTGGTGGGTAGGTGGCTTACTTTCAATTGAGTTGTTCATGCAACTCACTTCGTTGTTCTTGGATGGTAACGTCTTAAGTTGGCTACGGTTATTAATGGTATGAGACGTAATCGATTGTGAATAGGTGCTGTGTTTTGTGGTTAATTGTATGATTTTCTGCAGCTAGTTTGGTGGCTGTCTAGTGTTAGCTTGGTGGTTATTATGTGTGATTTTGCAGCTGATTTTACGTTGATAATTAATCCATCTTGTTGCTGCGTTTTCTATTGATTGGGTGATGTAAGTGTGCTAAATAATTATTGATGGCCAATTGCATTATTTCCTATTGTTAAACGATAATTGAGGGTTGTCTTGGGTAATTTTATAGTTGTTGTTTTAGTGTTGGTGTGCAAAAATTTCAAAAGTTTTTGTGATTTTATAGTTGCTGTCTTTGTTGTTGGTTTGATGTGAAAAACTTCAGCAACTGTTGTAGCTGTTGCAGCTTTATTGGGTTAATGTTTCGGTGATGAACCTTTGTTGATTTGAGACGTTTTGTAGCTGTTGTGTGTGAGGTGTTTCAATGACTATAACAAAAATTCATAGCATCTTTCTTGGTAGACAACTTCCCGTTCTTTCGTTGATGAAGCAGCGTATTTAGAGAAGTAGTTTTTTTTATATCTCAAGTGTTATCTTTGTTTATGTTAATTATTGTTTAATCACTTGAGTTATTTATTTCATATTGTTATCATTAAACATTGTTTGAGAAAATCTAATACAAGGTGGCAGTACTATTGGGTGTGAAATCTTTTACAGATAGTGAGGACGAGGGATAGTGTCAAGAGTAGAGTGGTGTCGGCTCAATAAAGCCTTGTATAAAACTATTATTGTTAGTGAAAAAATTAAGTTGCGTGAGAACCCCGCATATGTAGATAAGATGTGCCGAACTGCGTTAACAAATTTTGGTGTTAATTTGTTATTTCGCTTTTGATTGTTTAATTTTTCTTGTTTTTTATTGTGCAAGAAACTACTGTGGCAAAATCTGAAAGTTTACGAAACTACTACATCCATACGATTCTTTCAAAAATTATTATTATAAAGTCTTAAAAATTTTATCATGTGAACAATTTAGAATTATGTTCTATATTAGTTGAAATTGATATTTACTATAGTATGTTATTAATGAATTGGTTTAATTTTCTAATGCATGCATATGTATTTATTATGTTAAGATCAATAAATATAATACGTCGTATTTTGCATCTTCAATTTTGATATATGCATCTAGTATTTACTATGATATATTTGGATAAAAGATCCAATTTAATCTTTCAAATTTTGGTAAAAAATATACTTTACGACCTTAAATTTTTATTTTCATCAAATAAATCTTAAAATTTTAAATTATAAGTAAATATATTCTTTAAACATTAAAGATACATTCAAAACAAATTGCAAGGGTTTTTATGATATATGTTCATTAGAATATAATTTTTATGAGTTTGTCTAATTCATATAATTAAACTCATTATATACTTTCTAGTTTAAGGTCTAAAGGGTATGTTTAACTATAACTTGTAAGTTTAAGGTTTATTTAATGGAAATTAAAATTTTAAGATATGTATTTTTAATAAAATTTGAAAGATTAAATTAAAAATTTATCATATATATTTTCTATTACATATGTATGAATGCACTGAATTTTCATAAAACTTTTTTTTAATGTATTTGGAATTATTAAATGTATACTTAATATATTATTATTAAGAGATATTTAACATGCACAAATTGAATGTTATGGAATGATTCTTAATTTGCATTAATTTAAAACCATTAAATTTATTATTGATAAACTAGTTTTTTATATTTATATTTATATTGATTTTGTAAATAGATAATTACAAAAAGATAACACTAATTTAGTATACTTATAAAGCAAGTTAATGATCTTATAACGCGTATTTAACAAAAACTTAATATAATTAAATTTTAGGGAATAAATACTGTCAATTTGTACAATGAATGAATACAACTACAAAGGTTACAAAGAATTCTGTGCGGCTAACAACGATGATAAAACTGAACGATCTACTCTATTGCTAGGCTCCATTTGAATTGAATTCAGGGCTTTACCCTGTAATTATGGACTAAACATATGAATAACAGGGCAGTCGTGACTTTATGATTCAATACTATGGCAAGGTGGACAAGGAATATCTTCAGGTTCTCTATGAGGTCTCACCCATCTGCCATATTTGTTCAAGACAAGTCCCTTATATGGCAATTGGTGCCAGGACTCTGGTACTTTTAGGTCCTCTATCAGCATGTCAGTGCTTTTGTTCACCAAGGCCAAATCCCTTTTCGCATTTGATCGGAACTTCTCTTTTTTGCTCACAAATCCATCCAAAAGGTGGAGGTACATCTGCAAATTATGAGCTCCCTTCAGGTCAGACTCATGCTTCAGGTAAGGTGACGCAAACAGATCAAGTTTCAATTGAGTTCCGACATGCCTGTAAACCGATTTCAATCTTCTACCAATTTTTCCAAGCTTATTGACATTGTCGTTGAGTAGCCAGCCAGGAAGTTTTGGTACAATGTCTTGTTTAACTACTACACGCAGTGTCTTAACTCCTGATTCATTCAGCTTCTCCTTGAAATCTATGTTTCCGACCCTCGGTGCACCGAAGGAAATGACACTAACGAAAAGGCCAGGAAAAGACTGCGCAGCTTCATAAGCACTGAGGACTGCTAGAGCACCTCCTAAGCTGTGGCCTGTAGTCGTCAGACTAGCCTCTTCGCCCCTTCCCTTGTAAATTTTTATTAACCTCGTCACTTCTTGCATAACCTGCTCGGAGGCACTCAACTTGTTGTATCTGGTCAACTCATCCTTAGACTGGTAAATCGTGAGGAAACCTTGTTGAACCATTGCTTTTGTGTCATCTAAAACCTCCATCTTTGTCCTGAGATCTAAAAGCCACTCCGTGGGGGCCACCGTGCCTCTCCAAACTACAACTATGTCTCTATGGCCAATTCTTTGTGACTCTTCGTCGTTGCTAACAGCAACATATCCCATCCAGTTGGATTCTTTGGTCCATGTTTCATTTGATTTCTCCAGCCAGTCGGGCACATCTACACGTGACAGGGCGTGAATGTAACTGGTCACCTCGTAGCCGTACTTGGCAAGGCCTACTTCTTGGAAAAGTCTGTGCATGTTAAATCTACAACTTCCATAGTAATCAGATAATGGATCAGAGTCAAAACCATCATAAGCTCCTTCTGCCAAATCTCCGTACTTGATAAGTTCTCGGCGAAGCCAAGGGTCCAGAGGGTCAAGTAGGTTTTCCCAATTGCTGAAACCATGAAATTCACGCCACTCCATTGATATATTATCCCTCAGTGCTGATGTAGGAGATTTGAGGCCTTCCCCATCGTTAACATCTTGTGAAATTCTGAGAAGGAACTCCAGAGATTTACGGGCACGACGGGCTTTTATTTTCGATTGAGCAACTGGGTGTGTGCTCATATAAACGTCCTTATGGACTTTGATTGTGGAGGAAAGACGTTTCACGGTTGGTGCACAGCTCAAGTACTGCAACTTCGTGTTTCTTCTAAATGCGCTTTTGATGGCTTGCCAATTAATGTTAAACTTCAACTTCCATACCCTTTTGGCCTTTCTCGATCTCGCTTTCTCTCTCGTGACTTGTCTCACTTCTGATGAAACCTCCATTAATGAAGAGCTAAAGTTGGTTGTGTTTTCTAAGCAAAAATTCCAAACTATCGGAGAAAAGTTGATGACAGATGAATGCAGGAAGATAGGGTTAAGTTCAATATTATAGGTCCATATATATATATATATCGAATTTTCCATAGGCGGCCCATCGCTCTTTCTTGGAAACTTATGATCTGAACAATTAGACCACTCGCATGGAATCTTGCCCTTGGACTTGGCGAATGGCGTGGAGGACAGAATATGTGGAACCTTGGACTTTCACTGTACAATGGGGAAAGACGATAGGCTGCCAAGTCAAGACCACTTCATCTTATGTGGATTAAAATAGAATATATTGATATTTTCATTTATCGCATGGGAGGCTTGGATTAGAACTTAGACATTGTCATACCCATGCAAATTAACAATGGCCTATTGTCATTAATTATTTTTATAATTTCACAAGAGCAGGTCAAATTTCTGGACTTTTTATAAATTTACATACCTTCTAATATTTGCATTTGACCAAATCCATTCTCAATCTCCATCATTACAAATCACCCGACCACCACTTGCCTGTTCATGAATGACCAAGTCATTAAAGAATACAGACACGTGATATTATGTAATTAATTAATTATTTAGGAGTTTATTTATGGTATTTTATGACATAAACGGGATCGTACGGAGGCAAGCAACTTGCAAATGGTGGTGTGACCTTCATGTACGTTTGGGACCATTCTTGACATTTCGTGTCATGTATCGGCTAACTCTCTTCCCTACTTTCAATCACAGACGTTTTCGTCGTTGGACTCTTTATTCCAAGCTTTAGTTGTCGTATGCATACACGTAGTTGATCCTCCATCCACAATTCCAGACTTTTTTTCTTAAACAAATTATATGAAAAAAGAACAAGTACTCTCAAATCTTTCATTTTTCAATCTCAATTAATAAAAAAAAAGTTTGGTATATTTGGTTTCAGTCAAGGGGTAAGAAACGCAAACGAAGGTGAAGAGTTCACACTTGTTTTGGACCTATGAATATAATTAAATATTCAAGGGTTCACACTTGATTTGGACCTATGAATATACATATACATAGGTAAGAATGATTATTGACATATGGACCAACCGTAGGAATATATATATATATATATGTATTTGTAATTATTCTAATTATCTTACGTAGTTATTGCATAAGCCAATACTTAATTATCGTGACTTTTCAAGAAATCCACCAATGTCCTAAAGATTAAATAGGGTACACCATTAACGATTGGGAGATGATTCGTTTAAATAGCACTATTTACTTGGGAAGGGGAAGGGGAAGATGAAGGATTTATTACTTGTAAAAAGCTGTCTTTCTGAACGTAAACAAGATTTTTGTGAATTATGCTTCTTGGTTAAGTCCATCAATGGACGCCACATGACTTAGGTGAATAAAAGAAGAAGCTGTCTTAACCAAACAGGTTGGTGTGAGTGATTCAATACTCTTATCCCTTAACCAGAAGTCTCGAGTTCGAGTTCGAGTCCTGGAAATAGAGAAATATGTTTGGCCAGCACTTTATTTCTTACGAGCTGACTCGGTGTGAGCGGGGATTAGTCTAAGAGTGGATGACTTAAAAATATCTTCCCATAATTGAGACCCTCTTAAAACATCCCGTGGACTAATAAAAAAAAGAAGAAGAAGCTGTCTTTCCAGGAAGCAGGGACTGACAATACTAGTCAGTGATAACTCCTTAGCCACTATATGACTAAATGAATAGAAATCGCCTTGTGAACAGACATGGATAAACTATGATGTTATGCAACTGTTACCACAACTTTGTCAAATTAAACAGAAAGGAAATCCTTGTGAATTACAAAACACGCAATATTAGTTCATCGTCTCCCTCAACCCCCAAAACCCCACTCCAAACTCCTAATTTCTGGTCATGGAAAGGCATAACCTGTTATTAAGTTGAGGAAGCTACTTTTAAAGTTTGTTGATATAATACTAGTCACCAAGAAATTTTTATTTTTATGATATTAATTATTAGCTATATCCCCAATCCCTATATATAAGTGAACTCCTTAATTGTGAAATTTATTTTTTTGGTAGATTCACGAGGTATTCTGAGCGAGTCCGAACTTGTCGCTAACACCTTTACATCATTATCATACTTTGATTAATCTCCGCTCGTGCTTATATGTGACCCCAAGGGGCGGCTCAACAGTCATATTAATCCTTGTGAATTATAATGGCAAAGCATTATTCACCAAGTTAACCGCTTTAGCTTTGCATATGGGTAGCGTCGAGGCTGACCTTGTACCTCAAAACAATTCCTCCTAGACCATGAATCCAATGGATCTGAGGAATTTAGAATACAAGGTCATATGGTCATCAACTTCATTGCTAACAACTACCAAAATATTGAGAAATATCCTGTTTGTAGCCAAGTTAAAGCCAGGCTATCGTCGTCGACGCTTGCCAAGATCTGCCCCTAACGCTCCTGAACCTATTGCAAGAATTCTCCACGATGTGCAAGAACATATAGTTTTTGGAATTACTCATTGGTAGAGTCCTAATTACTTTGTTCACTTCCCGTCCAGTGGCAACATTGCAGGGTTTCTCGGCGAAATGCTTAGCACTGGATTTAACATGGTGGGATTCAAATGGGTATCGTCTCCAGCTACGACGGAGCTCGAACATATTGTAATGGACTGGCTTGGAGACATGCTTCAACTTCCAATATATTTTCTATTCTCTAGAAATGGTGGTGGGGTCATACACGGGACTACATGTGAAGTCATTTTGTGCACCGTTGTTACTGTTAGGACAACAAAAATACGGAAATGGCAAAAGAAACAGAAAAATAGAGGGTAAATAATCTTCTGTATTATAAGGTAAATTGCTCTCTAAATAAAACATAAAATATGTCCATATAAATATAGGCTTACAAAACCAATTCTTGATAAACTAATCTACTACTATTTAACTTAAACAATGACTCTAACTAATAAGTCTAACTAGGACTCTAACAACCATAATTTAAGTTTAACAATGACTCTAACAAGTAACTCTAACTAGGACTCTAACAATCATAATTCAAGTTTATTATCTAACACCCTCTCTTAAACTTGTAATTCAACTTTTAATAACTCCAAGAATAGCACTCAATCTGCAAAAATCTTCACATTTTAAAGCTTTAGTAAACATATCGACAACTTGATCTTTAGATGTCACATGCTTTAATTGAATCTCTTTGTTCCCAATGCATTCTCTTATAAAATGGTACTTGTTGTCTACATGTTTACTTCTATCATGAAAAATTGGATTGTTTCCTAAAGCAATAACATACTTATTATCAACAAAAATATCCGTAGCTCCATCTTGTTCAAATTTCAGCTCTTTCATTAACTTTCTCAACCAAATAGTATGACAAACACAAGAAATAGTTGCAACATACTCAACTTCACAAGTCGAAAGAATAACAATCGGTTGTTTCTTTGAACTCCAAGCAAACACGGTACTTCCCATAAAGAAATCAAAATCACTTGTACTTTTTCCATCGTTGATGTCTCCTCCCCAATCATTATCACTAAATGCAAATAATTTGAAATTATTTACTACAGTATAAAATAAGCCATACTCTAGTGTTCCTTTAACATATCGAAGAATTTTCCTTGCTGGTTTCATGTGCATCAAAGTTGGAGCTTCTATGTAACGACTAATGACACCAACTCCATACAAGATATCTGGTCTTGTCCAAGTTAAAAATTGCAATCTTTCAACCAATCTTCTAAATAAAGTTGAGTTTACCTTTTCTGCATTATCGAACTAAGAAAACTTGATCCCACATTCCACTGGAGTAGAAACTGAATTGATTATATCCATTTTGAACTCCTTTTGAAATTGTTTCAGCATAAGGTTTTTGTGAGAGAAAAATCTCATCTTCACTTTGCTTCACTTCAATTCTAAGATAATAAGTCGCAAATCAGTCATCTCAAATTCTTCAGTCATTTTATTCTTAAATTCTTCAAACATCATAGGATTACTACCTGTAAAGATCAAATCATCAACATATAAACAAACAAACATAATTTATCCATTCTTGTTGTCCTTGACATATAAGACATGCTCATGCGGACATTTTGAGAAGCCAACCTTCAGAAAGTAATCATCAATACTTGTATACTAAGCCCTTGGAGCTTGTTTAAGACCATATAAGGCTTTATTCAACTTCAACACCTTGTCTTCTTGTCCTTCAACAATGTAACTTAATGGTTGTTCCACATAAACCTCTTCCTCTAAAGTTCCATTCAAGAAGGTTAATTTTACATCCATCTGATAAATCTTCCATCTTTGTTGAGTTACCAATGAAATAATTAATTGAATAGTCTCAAAGCGAGCCACTGGAGCAAAGACTTCATCATAATCAATTCCAGCTTTTTGAGTGAATTCTTTTGCACCAAGTTGAGTTTTGTACTTCTCTACTTCTCCTTTTGAATTTTTATTCACTTTATAAATTCACTTTACTGCTATAGGTTGCTTCCCTTTTGGAAGATCTATCAATTGCCAAGTATCATTCTTTTTAATTGCTTTCATCTCTTCTTCCATAGCAAATCCCCATCTATTGTCTTTGACAGCTTCTTCAAACGTTATTGGTTTCGTATCTGCTAACAAACAAAACAAAGTAGAATCATTTATTTCTTCTATTACTTCATATATTTCTTTTAAACTCTTCATACGATGTGGCCTCTCGAAGGAGCTTTGTGGAGATATAATCGTTTAAGTTGTTTGAGCTTCACATGGAGGAGTTTGCGGTGTAACATCAGTAACAATTTGATTCTAAGAATTATCTACATAAAAAAATTTATCAAACAAAGGAAGAAATTCATAATTTTCATTTTGTGGTACATTCTACTCCCATGAGCCTTTTTCATCAAACTCAACATCTCTACTAATGATTGTTTTCCATTCTGAAGATTGTAAAATTTATACCCTTTTGAATTTTCAGTATAGCCAACAAATATGAACTTCTGACTCTTATCATCCAACTTGCTTCTTGTTTCGTCAGGAACATGCATCTAGCTAATACTTCCAAATAGTCTTAAGTGCAAAATACTTGGCCTCCTTCCACTTCATGCTTCTTGTGGAGTCATTTGTATTAGACTCTTTGTGGGACTATGATTATTCAAATATATCGCACATGCTACTGCTTTAGCCCAAAACTCCTTTGGCGTCCTCTTACTCTTCAGCATACTACGAGCCATGTCAAGAATAGTTAAATTTTTACGTTCCATAAGTCCATTTTGTTGAGGTGATCTAGGAACTGTCAAAGAATGTCGAATACCAAGAGACTCACATAATTGATTAAATTTATTCGTCGTGAATTCACCTCCTCGATCAGTCCAAATTGCTTTAATTAAATAACCACTTTCATTCTCAACTCGAGCTTTAAATTTCATAAACACTTCAAATGGTTCAGATTTTTCCTTCAAAAAATAAACCCAAGTCTTGCGAGTATAATCATCAATAAACAATAAAAAATACCTATTCTTTCCTTATGAACTTGGTGCAATAGGACCACATATATCAGCGTACACTAATTCGAGTGGTTGTATAGCTTAAGATAGAGACTCCTTCGGAAAGCTCCTCGTAGACTGCTTACCATACATACAACCTTCACAAATTTGATTAGGGTGACTTATAAAAGGCAAGCTATATACCATCATTTTCTTATACAATAGCGCCAATCCTTTTCTTATACAATAGCACCAATCCACCAAAATTGAAGCGGCCTAGCCTAAGATGCCACAACCATAACGAATCATTTGTAGCAGCTTTTCAACATATGAGACTATCTTTATTGATCTTTAGTATGAACATCTTGTTCTTCGATATTGCCACTTTTGCAATCAATCTTCCTTTTTTATTTCCCATGACCAATCCACTCTTTCTCATCTATATTTCTCATCTATATTTCATAGCCTTTCTCTAAAAGTTGTCCAATACTCAATATATTTGTTTTCAAAGCAGGAACATAATAAACATGAGATATAAACTGATGATCTCTATTCTTTAATTTAATCAAAGTTTCTCCTTTACCTTTGATTGGAATTTTAGTTTTATTACCAAAAGAAATATTACCTTTGACAGATCCATCAAGACTACAAAATAAATCTTTATTACTAGTCATATGATTGCTGGCTTTTGAGTCGAGATACCAAGACTCCTCACTCCTTTCTTTGTCTCCATTGCAGGTTAATAACAAGGCAAATGTTTCATCATCTTCTTCTTCAACCTCAACACAATTTGCGTCTTCTTCATTTGAATTTCATCTACATTCTGCTACATAGTGACCAAATCTTTCGCAATTATAACATTTTATACTGAATCTTTGACCACGATCTCGTTGAAATGATCCACCTTTACCATGTCTTCTTGGATATTGTTGCTAAAAATCTGACTCTTCTTTTTCATTCGACTTATTTCTACCTACTCTGTTTCTTCCACGATTTTCACGATTCCAACCTTGACCACGACTTCTGCCTCCTCATCCTCCACTACATCCTTGATGTTGATTGTCTTCTTTTTCATTTAAATTCAACTTTGCCTATAACTCTTGAGTATTCGTTTCTTCGCTTTTCTTCAACCTCTCTTCATGGGCTCGTAATGAACTTAAAAGGTGATCTATAGACATCGAATCCAAATTCTTTGATTCTTCAATGACAATCACAATGTAATCAAAATTTAAAATTAGCAACCGAAAATTTTTTTCAATCACTCGAACGTCTTCCATTGGTTCTTCATATCTCTTTAATTGATTCACAATAGTCAAGACTCTGCCAAAATACTTTTCTATAGATTCATAATCCTCCAACTTGAGATTTTTATAATCACTTCTCAAAGTCTGCAGGCGTATTTTAATTACTTTATCTTTTCTTTTAAAACAATTCTGTAAAATCTCTTACGCTTCTCTTGTCATAGTTGCAGTAGACACCTTTTCGAACATATTTTTATCTAAGCACATATTTTCATCCTTCTTTCTAACTTTCTGTAGCGCTTCCTTTTTTGCTATTGTTAACGCTTCTTCACATTTCAGATGATTGTAGCCCTTTTCTACAGTATCCCTCACGTCTTGTGATTCTAGCAATGCTTTTATTCTGATACACCAATTGTCATGATTCTCCTTGTTAAGTTTCAGAAATTGTAACGGTAACATTCAATTCATCTTAGTTTTTACTGTAGAACACCTTCTTGAGACGAGTATGTGACTGCTTCTATTGTTTTGTCTTCAAAGAGACGTCGACGTATGGCCCAAGTCTAACGGTAGGAGCTGCCTTTCAAAAGGATACGTCAACTATGGCAAGCTTTTTGTGGACAAAGACTGGTGTTGATGGCTGGGGCGTGTTGGAAGACCTTGACAGAATTATTCTCTGGTTTACGCTGTTCTAATGATGGCACCGTGTTGATAGCTGGGGCGTGTTGGAAGACCTTGACAGAATTATTTTCTGGTTTACGCTGTTCTAATGATGGCACCTTTGGTCTTCCTAGGAGCTGTCTTCTTGATTGGTTTCTTGCCTCTCCAGTTTGATAATGCCACGTTACGATGATTGATATGTAAACGCACGCCCTACATTGGTCTCTTGAGCTCTCGTACAAGATCACGTCGTCTTTGCACTTTGAACACACGTTACACACGTCTGGGTGGATTGCTTTTGCTCTGTCGGCAATGGTAGCAGTAATGACGTCTGGGTCTACTTCTGGATTTATTGCGCCCTTGCCTCTTGAAGAAGCAACACGGGCTCAAGCAAAGATGAACAGCTAAAACCATTGTATATGGCACCTGCAAAACGAAAAGAAGAAAGAAGATTGAGGCTTCTGGCTCTGGCTGTGATACCATTTTATTGTATAGCAAAACATACAGAAGAAACAAAAGAAACAGAGGAATAGAGGCTAAAAAATCTTTTGTATTATAAGGTAAATTGCTCTCTAAATAAAACATGAAATATGCCCATATTATTATAGGCTTACAAAACCAATTCTTGATAAACTAAACTACTACTATTTAACTTAAACAATGACTCTAACTATTAACTCTGATTAGGATTCTAACAATCATAATTCAAGTTTAACAATGACTCTAATTAAGAACTCTAACTAGGACTCTTAACAACCATAATTCAAGTTTATTATCTAACAGTTGCTGCGAGAGATCAAATGCTTTGCAATGTGGAGAGACCAAATGCTTTGCAATGTGGGGAGGGAGAAGATCGGGAAACTAGTTGTTTATTGTTCTGATCAAACACATTGTGCAGTGCAGAAAGCTGCTCAAATTGCTGGAATTCAACCAGAGAATACTCGAGCCATTGAGACATCTATGGCTACATCGTTTGCCCTCTCACCGGACTCGTTAAGATCGGCTATTTGTTCAGACGTAAAAGCTGGATTGATCCCCTTTCTGTGTCTCACTGTAGGGACGACTTCTACAACAGCAGTAGATCCACTGAGGCCATTATGTGAAATCGCTTCTTGTTATGGTCTGTGGGTACATGTGGATGCGGCATATGCTGGATGTGCCTGTAAATGCACTAAGTGAAGTTTTATTTTCATTAACAATTTGACAAAGTTGATATGAAGCTCATGTGCATTATGGTTCACACTTGAATGTTTGTTTTCTTTTCTTTTGCCTTCTTGTTAAAAGAGAATTTCCAATCTCCATTCATTATACAGTCCAGCTTGCTACAGTAAAATTGACACCAGAAACATTTCAAAGGGAAGGTATTGAATTGCTTCGTCCTTTTTCTTTTCCTATCATCTCAAATTGGGAACTCAAAGCACTTGATAGTGAGTACAATTCGCAGCTTTCTTCTGTGAAATGGAAAACAAACGGTTCACTGGGTTTGTATTCCAGTATGTGATTCTTATAACTTCTCAAAATTGCAAACCTGATTTCCTAATCCTATATTTGGTAACTATATTTGACCTCCAGGTCCGAATCATCAACAACTACCTGCACACAAAGCACAATCACCAAAAGTATAAGGCCAGCAAACAACAGTACAATGACATGAAAACAAATCGTTCTGCTTAGCCACAGAAGAAAGGAACCGCTTACTATGACTTGAATAAAGATGTCCACACCCTCTGACATAGATTAACGAGAGCAGTTGGTGAAGCGTTTTGTTTTCCCATCATCATTTCAACAGCAGGTCCCTTCTCGTGAACAAATTTGACAGATTCAGATAGTCGGTTGAGCAGATTCACGAGGGCAATTACTTCGTTCCTTTGTAGTTGCAGCTGAGAGCCAATAAAAAGTAATTTTCAGCAAGGATACAACGACTACCAGACACATCCAGACATACTGGATGGACAGCATTACCAGAAGATTTAAACCTACAAGTCTAATATAACTATAGAAAAATTTCATGCACCAAAAAGCAAAAAAAGTACATGTACACACCATTAAACAAGAAAGAGCTCATATAGAACTCCATTAAGTGCATATACTTACACTCTGAACCAAGTCCTGATGTCCATTATCAGAGAAGAGGATTTTCAGAGCAGTTCCAAGACCAAGAATCTGGAGCTTTCCCCAAAGTCGACACTTTTCACACCCAACACAGTCCATCAATGCACTGCAATCGCAAAAGGAATTGGTCATAATTTGCAACATCCTGAAGTCTGCTTCAATATCATGTGCTAGCAACATTACATCATTTTTCTTGCTATTGAGGTAAATTAAATTTTACCATTTATCTGACAATGGTGTTCCAAAATACATTTAAAAAGGAGTTAGGAGAAAGACCAGCAAACAGAATTTCGACCTAATATTCAGGAATTGCCCTTGAATCTTTTGTTTCAGTTCAGGTCCCCGTTGGCCTTTCCATAACTTAGCTTCATCAAATGGCAGTGGGCATGCTGTTTGAAGGTCTTCATTATAGAGTAATTGTCTGATCAAAGACACTGTCCTCAGGTCCTCGGTAGGGTTACCCGTATCATAATCAGCCTGTTCCAAGTACTCTGCTGCCTAAAATGAAATAGTAGACATTTGGGAAGAAATAATGTTAGGAAAAACAAAATATCATCAGCAAAAGACAATAGCCATTGTGGAATGAAAGAGCAGGTGTATCAGTTAGGAACTTAAGATCAGCATTTCCATTACTCACCTTTGTTACAGCTCGGAGAACAAAGAGATAAGTGAAGTATAGGTTTCTAACACGATCTGGATACCTTATGACCCGATCATACAACAAAGTCAAATTTTGACCCCACTGCAACAAGAAGAAAAACTATAAAAGTAATACATGATGTACATTTACAAGTTAAAGCGCATTTACAACAATATCCTACATGGCAACCTTTGTTCTTGATCAGCAGGCATAAGTTCTCGTATTCTACCACTCACTAGTTAAACATATAGAATTCATAAAATCCAAATCAACAACATATAATGTAACTCCAGAATGTCAAGTTTAAAGTTCTGAAAGCTCCCGGAGTATGTTCAAGCCAATAACTAAGAGAGATCCAGAGCATAGTGTTCAAAGGACAAAGTAGATACCAATGTAATTGTGGTCTGGCAAGGCCCTGGTCAACAATTTAAAGCTTGAAAAGCAGAAATTCAAAATCATACCATGTTTTTAGCTTCATCAAGTAAATAATCGGCTGCTATATGGATTGAGATAGAGGAGTGAAGACCAGATATCAATTTGTACAATATTCTTTCTTCTTGACATAACTCTTCAGATGGATCTGCAACATTCCATTTAAAACACATAAGAAGACTACTAGCATCATACAACCTTGCTAGGAAGGAAAGAATGAAAATTAAACACACAAACAATATCCATAAAGATTGACACTTTAGTATAATTAACGAATGGCAGCAGCTTTTGCTATCTCAACAAAATAAAAGCAGCTGGTCCGTCTTTGTTTTTGTGATTTAATGTGAGATAGCAGCAACAAGAATCAGAAAAAAAGAAAACGAAAAAGATAATTGAAGACAAGAACTCACATTTGGGACAATTCTCAGAGTAGACAGCATCCCATATCCTTCCCGCTGATGAACCAGTATATCCAGTATAGCGTTCAGGGTTCAATTGAAGATTCACATATGTCAATTCAGCTGCAAAAGTGCAACATTTACTAGTTTTTCAATCAAAAATTTGAGAGTACAGGGTTGTAAATTAACAAAAGGCAATCTGTTGGATAAAGAACTGATAGTTGTTCAAGTGAACATGAAATGAATAAGGATGGAATTAAAGTTATTATCATTTGATATCTGCAGTATGTATCAGTGCAAAAACAAAAAAGTTGAAGAGGATGAAAGCATTAAAAAAAATTATAATAACAATAATTTATGTTATTCAATTACACTTGAACAGAAAGGATATGCACCATTATCAGTCTCATCATCATGTGTCCACGGATTATCTATTTCAGTCCATTCCCTAAAAGCCTTTCTATCCAGGGTACGATCTACAGCAGCTTGTGGCTTTCCTTCTTGACAAACTAGATCTTCGGATGAAAGGCCATGGTGGATGGCCTTCTTAAATGACGCAGGGAACTCACTTTCTGGACACTCACAAACACTGCAATCCCTCAAGCGGCACATGCCATCGTCAGGCCAGAAAGGGCAGTCACACCACAACTTAACCTACCATATTTAGATAGTCAAGAGTGCTCAGAAAAATCTGTAAAAACTGGGTTCAATCCAAAACCCCAAAACTATGATTTGGAAAACATTTTAAAAGTAACCAGAAAATGAGAATCTACTCCAAATACACACTGAAATATCCAGTTTTCGTCCATTTATGAGCACTGAGTCCTGAAAACCCATGTACTTAAATCACTCTGCTCATTGTGTCGAACAACAGAACAAAAACTAAATTTCTCCTTGAAGCATGCAATCAATACAGTCACAACCACTCGGTTTATACGATTTATTGAATACTCAACGTAATGCTTACCAATTGATAAAACTTGAAAGCAACTAAATACCTGGTTCGTCATTTTCACGTGCATAAGGAAAAAAAATCACATAAATTAAACAGTACCCAAATTCAACATTCATCCAGTCCATTAACAACCAACCAGAAACTTTCCAGAATAGTAATAGCAAACGAACCTTGAAATATCGGAAAAAGGGGGTTTTGACAAGCTGCTGGAGAGAAGGATACAACACTTGCTCATTTAAACGGTCAACTGTCTCATAATCGCAGCAACAATCTTCCACAGTACCGATATACTTCTGCAGGAAACAAACCAACCCATTACAGACAACAGAGAAAGACTGCCAAACTACTAAAATCAAAAGCCAGCATAGAGCATTAATCTCAATCATCGCGACATTGCCAAATATAATCCGAAAGAGATCACACCTGAGTACAATTACAGGACCGATTAAGCGATCCAAACAGGGAGACCTTAGGATTACCAGTGGAAACAGCCACAGCTAAAGCAATGATTAGGGCAAGAACAGCTCCAATTCCCACCCATTTTGATCTCTCACTCTTAGCCTCCTTCTCCTCCTTTTTCGATTCCGAGTTCAACATCACAAATCGCAAACCAAACGGGACAAAGTTACGAACAGGGCAGTCCTAAGAAAGAAATATAATTGGTTGCCAAGAAAGTGAGAGAAAACACACTTTCTTGACGTTAAGAGCAAGGAGGATGGAAAAACGTCACTCAAAACTGATTCACAAGACGGTTCCTTTATAGGCTAATGTAATGAAATCCAAACAATGATAATTTCCATTATAACTTCTTGTAATTAAACTGTGGGCTAGTCATTAAATGTGGTAGATTCAAGCAAAATGAGAATAAAAAGTCAAAGATGGGTGTTGCAAGCAAGCCAATCAAAAACAAGAGGCGATGTGAAACCGTTGAAGAAGAGGCTTTGTTTCCTTAATTTGACAATTTCCATAAATATGATTACTTGACATATCTTTGCTTGGTATGTTGATTCTTGAACGTCTGATTCAAGTGGCCGGCCCCAAAGGCCCAGTCCTAAGCTATTGAAGAAAAAAGGGAACTTGAGTTGGGATGAAGGGAAAGAAACCATTAATATGGTCAAAAAATTTAAACTTTTTCCAGTTTGACTGATGCTGACGAGGTTCTGAGAAGGACCTGTCTCTGTCTCTGTCTCTGTCTCTGTCTCCAACTTGCATCATCGATCCTAACGTGCCTTCACTTTCATAGTTCCAAACCAAAGCTTCACATTTTCTCAACTGAAAAAATCCCTCCTTTTGTTTTATATCCGCTTCACAATAGTATTACTGTCTGAATTAAGGGATCTTTACAGTAAAACTACTGAAAAGATCCCTCCTTTCGTTTTACCTCTAAGAATGAATCCTTGAATTCCAAGTTAGCCATTATTTTCCTTCAAAGGTTGGTTCGTTGGTCAAGAATTACGGTTTCTCTCATGCCATCAGTGTCCAGTTCGTATAATACCGAACAATGACGTGTATGTATTGTATTGTTTTTTGCATGTGAATGTGATGCTTTTCATATCACCTCTTACCCCATAATCACCGGCAAGAAGCCTCCACAACATACGCATAAACATCATCACGAAATTTCAAGGCATCAATAAAAAATGTATGTAAAGTTTGTAATGATTTCATTTCTTAAAAGTAAAGACTTCAGATCTTTGGAACTAACAAGCAAGAACTTAGTTTGTCTCTGTGCTCTTTTCATCTTCAACCATGTAGCAGCAGTAGTAGTCTGTACAATGTGTAGAAACTAAATTCATGCAGTTGATTGTATTAAATTTAGCGTCAACAGGCTCAGAGCCAAAGAGCACCAGCATCTTTGAGCAAAGGGACGAGGGTGCCATTAATGTGACAGGCCATGAGAGTCTCAATGCCACCAAGAAACTTTCCACCCACAAACACCGCAGGTACAGGCTGCTGACCGTCAGACACAAGCTGGAAGAGGAGTGCCTGAATGTCTGGCCCAGTAGAGTGGTGGTCGAGCTCCACGACGGTCGGACCAACGCCAAGGCTGAAAAGGAGGCGCTTAGCCACGGTGCACATGCAACAACCACTCACGCTAAACACCACCACCGCATTGCCAGAAACCAACTGCCTCACGATCTCATAGGGGTTGTTGAGGTTCATTGTTGATGTAGGAGGCTCGGTGTTGATTACCACAGCGCTTGACATGCCGACTCCTGATGATTTCTTCGCCACCTGCATGTTTTCTCCGAAAATGATCAACTTCTGTTGAGTGACCAAAGAAGAGGAAGAAGAGTAAGTGTCCAACAGTATTGGAAGAGGTCTAAAGTCTTATATTAGAAAAACAGTAAGTCAAAAGTATAGACAGAATCAGGTAGTAGAGAAATGGAAGATTGTGTGTGGGAATTTGTAGTAAGGGGAAGGAAACAAACAAAACAGTGACACAGACGCAGTGATGTTTTGTAATTGTATCTATCAGACAGTAAGACCACAGAAGATGTGAGGAAATTGTAAGAATACATATGTGACTGAAAGGACTGAAAGACCAGAGGAAATGATAAGAATACTAGAATACCAAGCTTCCATATATAGCCAGCTAGCTAGGAGCTAGGTGGATGTACAAATAGAAGAGTAGATTAACATTCAATACAAGACATGAAAAGAGCAAAAGGATATATATTATCAAACCTGAACAAAAGAACGGAACTTTGTATGGGATACACTGCACAGGTTAGGTTTGTGGTCTATACCCGGCAAAGTCTGACGATTTGGGTCTCAAAATATACGGACTGTTACCCTCTTAATCGTCAACTTTTATAGGCATGCCCTTTCTTTAATTGCTTGACATGCATACAGGGAAAGAGAGAACTTGTTTGATCATATGCATGAAAAGAAGAGTTAATGCAGAACCCAGATCAGAAAAGAAGCGTCAGACCAAACCGAAAAGCATGGAAGAAGAGAGATCAACACATATAGTCATTTACCAGAGAGTTAAGAGAGAAAGCCTTGAGAATGCACAATGATATTCAAAGACACGCTTCTTATATATATAAACACGGCCCCTGGACCTTCAGTCAAACACACATAGAGAGTGTGGGGACCAAGAAATCGCATATGGTACAGAAATTCAGAGCAATCCCAACAGAAAAGGATTCCCATAGTCACGCCATTGTAATTTCTTTCAGAAAACCTGACGACATGAAAGGAATCAACAAGCATGATATATATATAGTCCATCTGATTTTATTGTATGTTTTAAAAAGCAACCAGAGCTTTGAAATGGACTGACCCTTTTTGGAATATGAATGGCCTGAGCAATTTAAAGGGGGCAATTTACGATCAATCTTTAGTTAAAAACAGCAACCGACAGGCCGACAAGTAACGACTGAAACGCCGCCGTTTGAATGTCAGAAGTAGCTGGTCGTTTTCAGTTCCTACGAGTCCTTGCTTTTGGGGGACAGTGACGCTGTCAGATTGGCATTGGACCTCAGCCTTCTGGCCTTAGGATTCCTTACTAATGAAAAGAAAAGGTATTTCAGGTTCCTGTCCTGCCGCTCTTGGTCATCATTTAGGTCAAACACACTCTGCCCAGTTTGCTTTGTTCTTCCAATTTCATGATTTTGAATCACTTTTGGCCTTTCTCACAAATGGAGCAAAAGAAAAAGAAATGGATACAGAATGGTCTTCATCTCACATTGAAAGAAATTGTCCTCCATTAAAGAATCTCCATGTGAGCTCTTTCCGTTTTGCAAATGAGTGAATTTCTAAAAATACCAAAATGCTTTATGACAACAGAGATTAGAAACCATGTAGTGATCATAAACAAACTAAAGAACCATCGTCCCAAACACACGTTATATTGCTTCGATAGTTACAACACAAGATTGTTTTCAGTACATAAAAAAGCCACTTCTAAGGTTTGATAGGAAGACTTAAACCAACAGCAATGCGAAATAACAGGAACAAATGACTCCGTCTGGGGCAAAAACAAAGGTATGGAAAGTAAAATAATATACCTAAGAAAACCCCAACACACCATCATCATCATCTTCACTTCATTACACGCGAATCATCTTATTGAAAACAGCGCCTACCGCATATTCGATAGAGCAATATGCACGCCAGAAGCAACCCTGGAAAGGGTTCCACAAGTATACATGCCAGCAAGTAACAGATGAAAACTTGTTCCTTAGCCTCTCCCAGAATCTAACGAAACAGTTCTGGTTTCTGCTCGCTAGAATGGTTGCTGATTGTACGTATGCTGAGGCTGCATGCTTCACCAGTTGGTTTCTGATCATAATCGTTGAAGGGTCGAAATAATCGCATCCCTCGTATATCTGTGAATTCCATGACGGCGAGTTTACCATGATGTCTTTCAAGCTGGTGTACCTGTGGTCCACTTCCTCCACACATTCATCTTCTCTTATTGAATTGAACGAAGGACTTATGCTCAGTTTTATTGACGGGAACTTCTTCAGGCTTTGCAGTTCTGTTCCCATTGTTATAACAAGTCATGAGAAGTATGAATGAACAATTAAAGGTAATGTCAGAAAATAGTAAGGGAATCAAGATCCTGCAGTAGGGATCGAATTAAGTTGTTGTCGAGCTTGGAATGAAGAATGTGAAAATGGGAATTAGGGGAAGAACGTTGAGGGTTGATGTTGGAACGTGGAAGCATGGAGTGGAGTTAAATTTGATGGGCGGTTAAAAGTGAGAGAGCGGAATTTCAGAACTGATATTGGTGCAAGTGTCTCAGATTCCATGGTTGTATACTGTCCTTTGGTTTTGGAGGTTGACCAGAACAACGTTAAAGGTTGCTATTTTAAGGATGACTTGAGTTTCTGATTGCCACCTTTATGCCCCTCAATACTGAGTTCAGTTTTAACGAATTAAACATAAACAGTTAACTATATAGACTGACCACAACCATTCTGACATTATAGACCATTGGTGATTAACAATAATTATACTGTACTGATAAGGAGAATCATCATATGATATCTTGGTTATAAGGAGATATGCAACAATTACAAGTTCGGGCTCCTAATGTTATGTTTCCTGGGCTTTAACATGTAGTCCAGAACTCCACATGCATGAGTTGATGCATAGGTCATCTTGGGATATCTCATATCTAATCCTAAAGGATAATTAACTTCCTGTGCTGTTGGAGCTCAAATCCGGCCTGAGGCAGTGGGCCAAAGCCTGAGCCTGAGCTCGACTTGGCCTGGTTCGAAATATTTTAAAATTTTAAGTGGCAAAAATAACATCGTTTTTGCTTATAAGGGTCAGGCTTCGAGCTAAAACCCAATTTTTTTCAAAAAACTAGACCTGAGGCTCGTCAACTCTAACCTAGCTTGTTGACTTCAGGCCCAGATATCATCTCTATTTATAACTCTTCGATATATGCAAAAAAAAAAAAAGAGAAATAGCAAGTTCAGCAATAAATAATTGTCAATGTTAGGCTAGACTTTAAGAATTGTATAATTTATGGTAAAAAAATTTAATATGCTCACAACTATTTACACCCTTGATATAAATAATGAATGAAAAATATTTTTATAATAGAATTTTCATTCTTACAATTTTTTTGTATAAAATTAAATATTATATAATATTTTATAGAGACAATATAGAATTCTATATTCACTATCTTAAAGTCACTTAATGTTAGAATATAAGGACGAAAATATTTGTATTAACATAATAAAATCTATATAATAGAAAAAAATCAATGTCTTTATTTCATCCTAATTCTCTAGATAATTTTAGATGATTCAAGGTTAAGTTCATTTCAATCTAGGTCTATGCAACTTCAAAAAGACCCTTAAATTGTTTAAATTGATTAAGATTTAACCATTCAATTGCCTATTTTAAAGTTATGATTTAATTTTAAAATTAAGTTTATCTCTGACACTCCCTAAGAAACATTGATTTTTGTATAACTCCAAAAATCATTTGTAACTTTGCAAAACAATGTACTTAAAGAGGTTTAGTGCAAATATCAAAACTTGATCAAAAGACTTCAAAATTTTAAGTTAATTTCCTTTTTAGCAATATATTCTCAAACAAAAATGAAACATTATATCAATATATAAGTGAAGTACCTCAAACTTCCGACAAGACTTCTGAACAGAGTTAGATCTATACTCTCTTATCTATCAAACTTAGATTGGATTATTTCACACTTTATAGGAGTGTTAACTAGGTAACTATTTAAACTTCTTAAGCACGTACTTTGCATATCCTTCTTAAGTGATCAATTTCATCCTCCATTTCCTTCACCTCAGTGTCCAGTATTAAGACATCAAATTTATGTCACTTATCTCAAACTGGTAGGTATTGTTCACTAGGCAAAGTGTCTTGTGGTATATATTATCAACTTTTTCAGATGACCAATTTAAACTACGAGATTTCTCATTAAAGTTTCATGATTTTGAATCAAAAAATATTTGCTTGCATGTGTCTAGTCATATATTCTAGAATCCAATGCTTCTCTTTTTTACATAGGTTATTAAAACATTCATAACATCTACATTATAGATCCCAACTAGTGTTTTCATTCTTACCCTTCCTAACTGTCACTAGTGGTTGTTCATTGTGGCCTCTTTTACCAACTTTAAGGCACCCTCTAAGAGTCTTATTATTCATTGTTCTACTTATTGTAGATTATATCGACCTCGTAAGAGCATTTAGAACATTATAGAAAGTTTAGACTTACATCTATATAAGAAGACCATAATATGGGCACTTTCTCAATAGATTCTTGTATCCTTCTTCTGTTTCATACAAGCCTTCATTGTTAAATTGCTAAATTGAAGACAAATCATTTCTCATCCTTACTATCTTAGATTTTGAAAGTATTTAGCAAGGAATTTCTCTATAAGACTTTCCCCAATGATAATTTAGACAACAGTTAAGGCTTTCAACCATTGTTTTTGTCATAATCCCTTGGTGTGAATAGGAACAACCATATAATCATGGTGTCTTCAGTTGCCCAGTTAATCTTAAACATATCACAAATCTCTAATAAACTGGTGACGTCTACGTGGGATCCTTGTCTTGTAATCCATTAAAGTGTACATTCTATTGTAGCATTTAGATTGCATTGGGCTTAGGGCCCGTTTGGTAGAGTTTTTATCAGTAGAGCTTTTGTTAGTAGAGCTTTTCTGAGAAGAGCTTTTTTTAAAAGCCAGTTAACTGTTTAACCGTCAATTAAAAAAACAGCTTTTTTAAAAGAGCTTCATAAAGTAGACTGTTTGGTAACATAAAAATAAAAAACACTTTTATTAATTTTAACTATATTTTATTTTATAATAAAATTAT
>JANVCQ010000002.1:41493234-41546005 GCA_025531925.1 Erythroxylum plowmanianum | reverse complement strand
CGCAGAAGAAACAAAAAGTCGGCTACAGAAAGAAACAGAAAGATGGTATTTGAGGTTTTGTACGTAAGTGACGGAAAATGATAAAAAAATAGCTTCCCGAAAAAGCTAAAATTTGAGCTTTTCTGAAAAATTCCAAATTTTAGCTTTTGAAAAAACTGTATTTGAGCTTTTAAAAAAGCTATTTCTACTTCAAAAGTGCTTTTAAAATTTATAGCAAAACACTTACTTTTTCTTTAAAATAGCTTTTGCGATAAACAAAAGTACTTTTGGACCCTCCAAAAGCTGAAACAAACAAGCACTTAATCTCAAAGTAATCGGCATTAATCTCTAGTCATATAATGCTTAATTGTGTCTCCATAAGTGATGGTTTGGCTTATTATATCATTTTTTATACTCTTCTTTAGTTTTAGCTTGCATTTTTAGTTCCTTGTTTAGTTCACTTGCTTCAATTTGGACGAAGTGTTCTTTCAAGATCTTCTTTTAGGAAAGTAGATTGTCTACTTCAAAACTACACACACACACATATAAAAGAGGCTAAAAACTTGTTAGAATCTTATGTATGCATGAATACTACTAAACCTTTTTCCTATTGCAAATATATTTCTTAATAACTAAGCAAATGCACTTATTATTGGTAAGTAATAGAATGATAAAAAGGGGTTAAATCTCATAAAAATGATATAAATTAGAAAATTTAACACTTTTATCTTGCTCAAAGATAAATAATAAAGAAGGTTTATAGATTTTGAACAATAAAATGTAAATAAAATTAAAACCTAGATAACAGACAAGAGATAATTCATCAAAAGAGAATTTAATCAAATAGAAATAATTAGATTAATAGTTCCTTTGGTAATATTTTTTAACTTTATAATTTAATTAACCTAGAATGAATATGCCTTTATATTGTAAGATCTTCTAGACACTAAAAATGCACTACCTCTCTGGTTGGTTAACCAGTATCTCTAATAAGCTAACAATACTTTAAATGTACTAAGATCTTTAAAATCCCATAAAAGGTTTTATCCTAAAACTAGAAAAATCAAGTTCATATGTCATCTTGCGAAAGGATCCTTGTGAACGGCTAAATCGTATCTAGTCTATTTTATTAATAAACACAAATTTCATATAGAATATCATGGTCACTTCATGACAACAGTAAATAGTGGGGTTTGTATACAGGGATAATTTGTAGATTACTATGGTAAATTATTGAGATACTTAAAATTGAGTATCCTGCATTGCTAATAAAATGAAGTGTGATATTTAATTGTGAATGATTTGATCCAACCCCTAATGTTATAACAAAAATGCATAGCCTATACAATCTAGTTGAAATTAACCAACGAAGAAGATTTAGATAATTTAAACCATTCGTGTTGGCAATGTAAGCAATTCATGTATATTATGTCCCTTTTTCTAGCTTACATCAAGATAAGTCAGATTATTTGGCCGTTTGCAAAGTAAAATCTAGAGGAGTTTTTGAATAACATGGAAAAGGAGAAAATAAGAAAATTGAAAGTGAAGCATTTTAGGAAGATGTTCATGAAATAAATGCATGTGTAATATATGACGAGAATGAACCTTTGAATGGTTTAAATAATGAATATGTTGAAATTTCATCTGAAGAGGATGAGGAGGGCGAGAGATCTGAAGAGGAGCCTGAGTTTGATTCTAATTCTTCAAAAAAGAAAAGATGATGATGATTTTTATTTACAATTAACTGATGATAACGATTAACTTGTGTAAGTAATAAAATATTATATGAATAACACGTATTATTGCATCAACAATATATTGCTATATATTTAATTTATATTATCGTATCAGTGGAATAATCAATAAATTTCAACTTAAAAGTATGTCACAGAAAAGAAAACAGGATATAATGCGGCCAAGGTTTAGATTATCACGATTTGGAGGAGCTAGTGACTGTCTAGGTAAATCATCACATTCTGCAAATGCTACAGAATCACGTATTGCACGTCCAACTAGTGCACATCCAAATCAAACATCACCTTCCCCACCTTTAGCCCCTGTAGAGCCACCATTCAACACCCCTACTATCCCATTCATCACCCCTATACTGATAGAAATATCAAAGGTAAATGTTGTAGATGAAAGAGGTGACCTCTAGCTTGGACCTAAGGAAGTTAATGAAAGAACTTACATCGTAATTGTCAATAATCTGTGAGTGTAAGTTCTAAAAATTTTGTAATACATGCATGATAATCCCGTCTAAAACGTGCTTCAAAAATATGTCATCCAAGTTCAACGAGAAGATAGATCTTGAGGGTTATATATGGAAGAATGTCCCTCAAGCAACAAAGGATTTTTATTATCCAGAGTTTAAGGTACAAAAATATATTCTTTAATTTTTTATTTTATCTAATTGTATACATTAATTAGATAAATATTGTTGTTTATAAGTGCTTATAGTATGTTTTTCTTTTTTTTCAGAAAGAATTTTTTTTAGGATTCGAAACTTGATGTTGTAATTTATACTGTGTGGGAGAGGCGAGCTCGTACACATTATAAAGACTTTCTTAGTTCGATACACAAGAATGGTGTACGACCACTATATATATCTGAAGAAATATGGAGTCGTTGGCGACAATATTGGGCATCATCCGAGACAATGTCCATTTTAGAGAGTAATTTTGTAAACAGACATGGAGCATCTGAGGGAAAAAGTCTACTCGCACATACTGGAGAATTTATGACCCACCAGGAGCATGCAAAAAAACTCGTAAGTATCAAAACTTTATACTTATATTCTGATTTTTGTACTTCAATGTATGGAATTTAATTTCAATGTAATTTGATATATGAAATTTAGGATGAAAATATATGTGTATTATAGAGAATAATAATGTTAGCAGTGTCTAGTGCTATTAATGACTGATGTTAAGTTAATTTTTTGTCTAACAGGAGGTAAATATTATAAAAACAGAGGAATCTCTGTCGAAATTTTTGTAAATTGTAGTTCACTTATAATAATTTATCTTGATATAGGAAAAGTTTATAGGCAGGAATTCTACACCATGCTAGCTCTTTTGGCACACTTACACCAAGAAGTATGATGGTGTGACTTTCGTTAACACCCAATGCAAACAACTTCATGTATAGAAAATCTATACTTTAATATTAATTTTAACAATTATCACTTATTAACACAAACAATTATAATGATATGACCAAATATAAGAAAGTATTAAATGACAATCTCAGAACTCTAAAAATGTTGATAAAAATTAGAAATATCTTGATGCAGTGCGTCTGCCATGGAAGGATTTTCGAATTATGTTCATTTGCAAATACATGTTATTCGTAATCCTCCACATCTACTACAGCTGGATCTAATAGGCAGTCCGCATCAAATGAGAGAGTCGTTCAGCTTAAGAACACAACAGACAGACTAATAGAGTGCATAACCCAGCTCCGCAATAAGATAGATAAGTTGAAGAGGAGGGATACGACTTCATTGCAGCAGTCAAAGCATCCACCTTCACCACCTGCATAGCGTAGATGGATAAGTGAATGTAGTTGATGTTTTGCTACTCTTAAGTTTTTGTATGAATTCTTAATTTATAGTTATTTTCAAAATATTTATTCATATACATAATATTTTTTTATTATATTACCAATCAAGATAATGATCACTTTATATATCAATCAATGTTATATTATTTACATAAATTAAATGTACAAAAAAATCAAAAACAAAAAAATCGGGTAAGAAGTAAGAAATGACAGTTGAAATTTATCATAGCTAATTTTTTGAAGGAATTACAATATTTTGTTAGTAAAAATTTAGCGATGGATATTGTTGTCTATTGGTAAATTTAGTGATGGAATGTTTTATGTCCATCGGTAAATTTAGCAACGAACTTATAATTTACCTTCAGTAAATTCACCAACAACATATTTTGAGTTCGTCAGTAGATTACCCACGAAATGTAAATTACAAAATTCCATCGCTAAAATTATTGACGGATTTACAAAATTCCATCACTAAATTTGGGACGGATTCTTAATATCTGTCGCTAAAATTTACCAACCGCCATTTCTCTAAATACTCTTTCTGTCGGTAATTTTCGTTGCCAAATTTGTTCCTTGATAAAAAATCTTTATTTTTTGTCAGCAATTTTCGTTACTAAAACCTATTTTTTTTGTAGTGTTAACTTGAGATTTGTCGTTTCTCTTATACCATTTTTGCCAAAATTTTCTCTTCTTCTTGCCCTTCCTTAACCACATTAAGGATTTAAAGGTAGATTATCACTATAAAGTGATTGTTTTATTAGCTATTTTCTTAAATATTTCTTCATCCAAACTATGACAGATGATTCATTTCCTTCTCTGCGAGGCTTGAGTCAAGTTCTCATCTCAAGGTTCCATGTAGCGTTTGTTGGCTAATCAAGAATGACCTTCTAAGGTTCCATATTTCTAACAATTTCTACGCAAAAAGTTTGACACGTTCTGCTTTTCTAACGAATCAATTTTAGCCACGAGATGAAAGGGCTTTCTTCATCCACTGATTGAATGCTCCCTTATTACATCAGGATCAATGAAAGGAGTGGTCGTTAAAGGCTAGCTATAGAACAATTGGACAACTTCTTGTCGAGACTCTGCAGTTTTTGGCAAAAGCAAATGGGAAGAGGAAAATAATTTCTCCTTGAAAACGACCTGTTTAGCTTATGATTTATCCAGAATCTTAAAGCAACTTTGACAAGTAAAAAGCATTATACGTAGTCAAACAAAGCTTTCCACAAGTTCGAACTGTATGCGATTTGCAATTTCATTATGATCTGCAGCGCTATAAAAGCATTACAAATAAGAATTATTGCTGAAACAAATTCAATGACAGCATGCTAACTTTGGTGTATACATTATAGCCGTCACAAGGACTATAAATGGGGATTACATGATTCTGCTGTCTACTACTCTCACTAAGGAAGCTGGAAAAAGGCAATTACAAAGCGCCATATGGGTTGCTGCAGATCCAAGGATATTGCCGAAAGATGCCAGTCAATCCAAAGACAATAAAGGCATTGATGCCCAATGCAAGAAAAAGGTCTATGAAATTAGTTAAACAACATTTTTTTATAATTATAAACACAAGCTTTGGCTTTTCTCATGTTTTTCAAGCATAAACACATGGAACATAGCTGGGGATAAAGCTAGCGAAAAGGATAGGCAGGATGGTGAAGAATGAAGATCACTAACTAAAACATGAAAAGTGGGCATATAAATGGATTGCAATAAGAGGTCCAAAGGAACAACACTTTGAGTGTAGTCCTTTGTGCTATTCATAATCATGGACGTTGAGTAGGAAAGATCATACAGTAGAAAAAAGTTGTCTGTTCCACACCACTTTTAGTCATCGCAATGTGATAGATATCTCAATGAGGCAGGGCTAACCAGCAATTAAGGTAAGAATAGTAAGAGACCAGTCCGTTTTTTTTTTTTGAATACGAAGGAAAAGAAAACAAGCTCAAAACAAGCTAGCTAGCACATGGTCGTCGATAAAGTGCCCCGTGCTGATCTCTGTAGAGGAGCTCCCTGAGCAGAAACGGAGGATCCTGAAGGAAATGGAGCCCCGGACTGACGACTGTTGCGAAGCCGGCCAGACTATCAGCGCACTGGTTCTCCTCTCGATAAACGTGCTAGAGTTGAACTTTTCAGTCTTGGTCAACTAATCTTCTAGTACCTGCCAACAAAGAAGGCTCATCAGGATAGTCTATAAGAGAAGATGAAAGGATATTAATTACTTCGAGGGAGTCCACTTCGACGATGACCTGTTTATAGCCCAGATTTCAGGCCAGATTGAGGCCCGAATGGACTCCCCAAAGTTCGGCAGTAAGCGATGAACCCCGTCCAATAAGGTGTAGAAAGTCGCCACACCATTGACCTTTCCCGTAGCGGAGTAAGCCCCCAGTCGTGGCAGTGGTACCCTCGAGCTTGACGGCACCATCAGTATTGAGTTTAATCCAGGATGCAGTTGGTGGCGTCCACCCGACCAGACAGAAATACAGTCGGTATCAAGAATATGTAGTGCGTAACACGAGCCTTAATTACAAACCTAGGATCTACATGAAAGTGAATGAACAACGAAAACACGACAAATACTTGATTTTGCTTCCATAATTTCAACAAAGTTTTTCAAAGTCAAAACGAACATGTTTTCAGGACAATCTTTACGAAAGTTGACCACCGAGATGTCTTTAACGTCTTTCAACAACTTTCTTAACATGCAAACCTCTTGACGAGTCAGAGAGTCTAAATGTTCACGATTTTCTTAAGCAGTTATAGGAGGCTTTAACCTTATATATATAGCTTCCATATTGAACTTCCCTATCACAGGCTCAATACAAGTACGACCCACACTAATTATGGTTCATTTTCTTCATCTAACTTTAGCCTATTAACCCAAATCTTTTATTTGACTCCTTTATTATCTTTGATCGAAACAAATTTGATTCGCTTAACCATAAATTTATTGTCGTTAAAATTGTAATTAATTATTGTCCAACCTAAGGAAAATTTCAAACATTCTCTCCCTTGGACAATAATTAGTTACAGTAGTTGGCAAAATTATTTAAAAACCAGTAAAAACGGTTAAGCGAAATCAATATATAGGTCGATTAAGTTTAAAAACTATTTGATTTAAAGATAATGAAAGTCCATCATTCCATCCCATAAGGCTTTCAATACTAGAAAATATCAAATATATCTATCATGTGTGACGTAAATCCAATATTTTTACACATATCTAATACCTTACTAACATGAATAAGAAAATGGAGTGTGGCAAACTAAGATGATACCTATATGATCCGAAGTATATCATCTTCTGTTTATAGGTCTCAATTTCTTTGAACTTTATACTAAACAACATTAGAGAAACTTGTTTTCTCTCACTAAATGTTAAATTGTATTAGAGAAAATCCTTATAGGATTAAACGTTTATATCTCCCTATGTCATATTAAAATCCATGAATTTATATGTATCCATATGTGTCCTAATGACATAGACTCAAGGTTAGTCTATATATATATGCCCAGTGACCTTTTAAAATGCTTAAGATCAACACAAATTTTAAGACTTTCACTTGTACTATGATATGTATGACTGAGAGGAATCAAACCGATTCCTTAACTACGTTTCTATATATTCCTCAATGTCCCTGCTATTCATGGCAAAATGATGATCATCTTTATTCATAAAATATATTGTTATAATATATGAAAAAACATACAAATGTACAAGGAGTAAACATAATTATCTCTAACTAACAGTGTCTGAGGACTTCAATACATTCATACTGTATAAATGTCTCTCAAAAACATATGGACAAACTCCTTTAGTCAAAGGATTAGCAAGCATATCCTCAGTCCTTAAATACTCCACCTCAATGCCACCTTTTAGTATCAATTCCTTAATGGTCAAATACTTGACCTCCAAATGCTTAAATCCTGTGATGTTCTTATTGTTGTTACTAAATAACACAACTTAAAGATCATCACAATACAATTGAATGAGTCTAGCCACTGAATCAAAAACAGATTTATAGCAACCCTATAACATGCTACAAACTCTGCATGTATAGTCTAGGAAGTCATCAGTGTCTACTTGACACTCTTCCACAAAATTGCACCATCTACTAATATAAAGATATATCCTAATGTAGAATTTAGGTCATCCAGACACATAACAAAATTCGAATATATATACCTTATGAGGTTTAGATTATTGACCCTTCTATATGTCAACATATAATCTTTAGTTCTCTTTAAATATCTCAACATTCATTTAACTGCATTCTAATGGTCAATTCCTGGGTTAGTCAAATATCTACCTAGCAGTCCAACAATAAATGTAATGTCCAGTCTACTGCACACCTGGGCATACATCAGGCTACCAACTGCATTAAAATAAGGCACATTCTTAATAACATCTCTCTTTACATCATTCTTTAGACACTGTGCCAAAGATAAGCTCTCACCATAAGAGATAGGTGCTACAACAGGTTTACAATAAACTTTATTAAACCTTTATAGCACTCACTCAATGTATGCTCTCTATGAGAGACCTAATGAGTATCGAGACCTATCTCAGTGAATATGAATACTTGGGACAAAATATGATTTTCCAAGGTCTTTCATGTTAAAATGCTTGGCCAAAAGTTACTTTACCTTATGCAATATGATCAAGTCATTCGATGCGAATAAGATATCATCCACATACAAAAGTAGAAAGATAATTTTGTCCGCCTTGATCTTGTAATATAAGCGCTTTTCAAATTTTCCACAAAGCTAAAAGAGGTAGCAACCTCATCAGGTACCATTATCTAGAAACCTGTTTCACATCATATATTAATTTTCTCAATTTGCAAACCTTGTTAGACTTTTCTTGATCAGGAAATCTTTCAAGTTGTTCCATATAAACCTCTTTACAAAGGTTTCCATTAGCTCCATATCATAATGAGCTACTATTGTCGTAATCACTCTAAATGTATTCTTAGAGGATACTAGAGAAAAAGTAACATTAAAGTTAATTCCTCCTCTCTGAGTGAACCCTTTGGCAACCAACCAAGCTTTAAATAGCTCAACTTTACCCTAAGAGTCCTTTTGGTCTTGAAAAGCCACTTATAACTGATAGGTTTGCAATTTTAAAGCAAATCAACAAACTTCCATACCTTATTGTGTTTCATAAATTGCATCTTGTCTTTTATTACATCCCACCACAAATCTTCATGAGGTCCAGAAATAATTTCTAAAAAAGTAACTGGATCTACAACATGTTCAATATCATAGTCTTGTTCACCCAAATAGACTATGTAATTAGATGAAATTGTAGGTCTTCTCACTCTAGTGGATCTTCTTAACTGAACTAGTTCTTGTACCTTAGAAATCTCAGTTTGTACAAGTATGGGTTCATGTTCCTGTACTGGCAAGATACCAAGACTATGATCCACTGATTCTGATTGTATGAGTGATAGATACGAAATAATTGTAGTATTTGTCCTGCTGTCATCTAAAAGGCGAGTGGGACCACCCTCATCATAGACATCTTATTCCAAAAACTTAGTTGTTTGTGACTCAAGTCCAGACCCTCTTTCTCTACAATAAAATTTGAATCTCTTAGAGTGGTTGAGATATTCAACAAAATAGCAACTAGTAAAAAGAGAATGCAACTTACGAAACAAGGATTATGTAAACATACCTCAGTGGCATAGCCCCAAACACCAATGTGGGCAAGACTAGGCTTCCACCCTTTCCATATATTAAATGCTGTCTTTGATACTGATTTACTTGGGACTCTGTTAAGTATATATGAGGCAGTCTTTATGGCTTTGCCCTAAAGATAATCAGGTAGGTTAGTCATGTTCTGTATCGACCTCTTCATGTCCTTTAGGGTGCGATTTACCTTTCCTCCATACCATTTTGCTCAGGACTACTTGACATAGTGAGTTGAACCGCTATTCCATATGATTTTACATATCTGAAAAACGAACCCTTTCTTGTGGTGACTACATTCTCATTAACACCTGTAAGCAGAATAACCGAACACAAGACCAAAGACATTCCTCAAACATTTAAGCAAAATAATTCAAATACTAACTTGAAAGGTCATTGTGGTGACTACATTCTCATCAATACTCAAACAAATTCACAAACACAAGGGATACACCTTTATGTTATCATCACATTTTATATAGGCATATAATACATGACAATACACCATCAATACATGTAAATCCTTATGCATATTCTCATTATCACATACTAGTGCTAAAAACATCATTAATTAACTTTATTTGAGACTTTATATGAGAAAAGCCTCAATCAGAGTGATAATCATGCAATTTCGAACAATAAACGTACTATATGAGACATTAATGCCACATTTATCTTTTTTATTTCTAGTTCAAAGCATGAAATTTCACTCAAAACTGACTTTAATAACTTTAATTTGATTTTTCAGAAGTTAAACCTTAATTATTACTAATGTAATAAATTCATTAAAAAAACTCACTTTATGAATTTACAAAACCCCAAAATCAACCCTAAATGACCCGGGGGACAATTTTGTAAATTCTAAAATTTTTGAGTTTTTATCTTTTATCAGTATGTTGACATTAGCATGACGTCATAAAGATGTTAAGGGTGCTCGTGGGCCTATGACGCGTGCAACACACGCGTTATGCTCTGACGTGCCTCCAGATGCATCTGACGCGTGTGGTGCACTCGTCAGATGCTCACCACGCCCCTGAAACCTTATGGCGCATATAGCACACTCTACATACAAAAGTAGAAAGATATCTTTTGCTCCCTTAACTTTGTAATGCAAGCACCTTTCAACTTATTTTCTACAAAGCCAAAAGAGGTAACAACCTCATCAAACTTAAGGTATCATTGTTTGGAAACCTGTTTCAAAGTATATATTGATTTTCTCAGTTTGCAAACCTTGTTAGGCTTTTCTTGATCCTGAAACTCTTCAAGTTGTTCTATATAGATCTCTTCACAAAGCTCTCAATTCAAGAAAGCAGTTTTAATATCTATCTGATGTAGCCCCATATCATAATGAGCTACTATTGTCATATTTACTCTGAATACATCCTTAGAGAATACTGGAGAAAAAGTAACATTAAAGTCAATCTCTTCTTTTTAAATGAACCATCTGGTAATTAATCGAGCTTTAAACTGCTTAAGTCTTGAAAAACCACTTATAATTGATAAATTTGCAATTTTGAGGCAAATCAACAAGCTCTAACATATAATGCATAACATGAGCCTAAGTTTTGTGCTCATGATCTAATGTAAAAGTGAATGAACGAAAACACAAAAAATACTTGATTTTACTACCATAACTTTAATTGAGCTTTTTGAAGTTGAAACGAACATGTTTTCACGATGACCTTTACGAAAGTTGATTACCGAGGTGTTGATAACGGTTTTTTTGCAACTTTCTTAACACATGAACCTCTTAACGGGTTAGAGAATTCGAATTTTCACGATTTTCGTAAGTAGCTGCAGGATACTTAATCTTATATATATAGCTTTCATATTTAGCTTCTCATCACAGACCTAATATAGGTTCGGTCCATATTAATTAAAGTCAATTTTCTTCGTCAAACATCAGCCCATTAACTTAAATCTTTTATTAAGTTACTTTATTATCTTTAATGAATCAAATTCGATTCGCTCAATCATAAATTTATTAAAATCGTTAAAATTGTAATTAATTGTTGTCTAACCTTAGGAAAGTTTCTAACAGAATCCTATGGTCATGTCGACAAAATCGATTAGAGGGTACAAATGTACACCTGTGCTATTCATTACGAGGAGAGAGTTGGAGTACGCAGGGGCTGGCAAGCTCTCGTGGAGTTAGCGTGAAGTATAAGGACCTTACTAAAGCTTCTCTTTGTACAATAAGGATCAAATGTTTAAAGCAGCCCTCTGTTCACTTCTCAGCAAGAGCAGTAGTATGTCACTGTTGCTTCGCTGTTACACTTAGTGGGAAGCAAAGAAACTTAGCCTTAGACAATGTAGGACTAAGTGGCGAAGTTGACAGCGATCCTTCACCCAATGAAAAAAGAAAAAGAATGGTTTGATCTCTTTCACAAGATTCCCAGGACGAAACCAAATCTGTTATTATTTTAAGCATCTACACATCTATTTGGGAACACAACTTTTCATATTTTTATGTGAAACATAATATCGACAAATTTGGGTAAAGAACCCGTATTTCGAACCTGCCGGTGATAATTACATTCAACAACAGAGAATAAAAATTTGTTGATTCAGATTAATCATATACCAATTTCCAATCACTGGACAAATAGTTGTCAAGGCCTCATAGGTTTGGTCGCAATCATGTCCCATGAGCCACTTAAATACCACTTTTTTACTTGCTCCATTCGAAACTGATACAATTCAATTTTGCTTTTATAGATGTTAAGAGATGTCACTAAGTTGACCCTTTAATGGTTTTTAATTAGTTGTAAAGCATCAATAACAAGAAGAGTGAAAAGAGCAGGAGCCACATGCCCACTGCCAGAGTAGTTGGCGTGGTCATTCCCTTCCAAGGCCATTAGTAAACTGCTAGCACCTGAACAATCCCTAGTTTAAAAACAGATGATAGCTTTCATACCTTAAAAAATGTGTGCAATTGGTCATCATTTCAAACTTTTAGAGACAAAAGATGTGATGTCATTCAGATTCCATAATTAAGTCTTGAGATTGGTCTCCTTACGATACCACCACGTGTCTTGTAGTCCATCTTTATTTTCTTTGAGTCGATTTGACTGGTTTGGAGTCATTTGCTTACAAGCAATTGCCTAAAGGTGTCAAACTCAAAACCCACACTTCTCCTTTTACAAATCTCATTTCCAACATTTCCTGTATTGACCCACCAGCCACCAGGAAAAATACGTACTCAATAGTTGCTCTGATGGTGATGTCCACATATGTATTGTAATTCCATGAGGACCAAACTCGCAATCATAAATGCACATGTGATTGTATTACCAATTTTACAACGACGATCAGCAATTTACAGATGTTACATGAACATCTGTAACGTCTAAAAAAGGATCAAAGATCACATTTTCTAGAAAAGGAAGTTGAAGGCATCAACTATCCAATTTAATTTAGTTTAATGAATATTCAAAACTTATTAGAGAAGAGTAAAATACCATTTTCTGTATGGTAATGTGGTATTGTGGTCTTAGTAGTGTAATTGAATATAAGATGGAAGAACCTATTAAACATGGGGATGAATTTCGAGATTCATAACTGAATCAATTTTAAATTATAAATGACTTATTAATTGGGATTAAGTTGTCTTATTTAACTGAGTAATTATTTTAGTGGACCTGTAAATAAAGTAAAGATTTTGTGTCCAACTTGTGTCAATATTTTGATGATTAGAATTAGAAAGTAAAGATTTAGAGCATTAGATAGAGTTCCTTTCACAATCATTAAAATGAAGACAATACCTATAAACAACAACACCCCACAGAAATACAGGGTTTAAAGATGTTTAGTAGTACACAATCTTATTCTTACTAAATAGAGTAGTTGTTTCTAATTAGACGATATCTATACATTATGTTGAAAAATGTCAATTTCGTTGAAGCAAGTAATCATTCTAAACCCAATTTATATTGTTTATTTTTTTAAAATTTAAACTAACCCTTATTTCAATTCCCTTGTTTTTCTTTCACCTCTTCCTTTTGCCTCTGCCAAAATCTTGAATCTGCACCCCTTGGCTTCCCTGACACCTTCCAATGTTACATCTTCCTTAAGTTGTCTTCTTTGCTATTGGGCGTCCAAAGCATTAAGAAGCTCTACTAATGTGATAACTCTGAGATCTTTGACTTTCTCTAATGCATAAATCTTGGCTTTAAACCTTTCTGGTAAGATTACTAAAAACTTCTCAACTACTCTGCTATCAGGCATCGTTTCACCAAAAAGTTTGAGCTTGTTGACTATCTCCAAGAGCCTGCCTGAATATTCGTTGGCAATCTCAGAATCTTTCATTTTCTGTAGCTCAAATTCTCTCTTAAGATTCAAGATTCGCATGCTCTTTGTTCGAGCATTTCCTTGACACTTATGCTTGAGATATTTCTAAATCTCAAATGTTGTATCCAAGTTCATAATTCTGATGACCAAAGTTTCAGACACAGCTGAATGTAGGCAAGTTTTAGCCTTAAACATTTTTTAGGTTCTCTTTTTGTGATTCTTATCTGCTGAACTATAGCATTTTCAAGTAGTTGCTGAATTTCAAACTCATCTTCTACTACTTCTAGAGACCTCATGCTTGTAGATAAGCAGTCATCTTCACAACCCACTATTGATAATTGTCACCAGTAAATACTGGAGGTGGAGCAGGTGTAAAGTTGTTTGAGGCCGTTTTGTTTCACTTGAGACATATGAGTTGGAAAAGATTTGTGTCTGGTTTGAACATTCATTGACATGGTGGAAGCCGTCTATAGACCTGATGAATCACTCACGATTGTTAGGAATATAGGACTCTTTCAATTTTGTTGATTCACAAAGAATACCGAAAAGAAAAGAGAATTATAAGAAAAGAAATTCTTATTTCATTAATCAAAAAACTTTCTTGACTTTCAGTTACAATGCCTTTATATAGGCAGAAATCCCAAATATACAAGGAAAGTTATGATTATGCTCAAAAATCTAAAATATTCCTAAAACCTGAAATTCACCAAGAATGAAGTCCAAAACGACGCCTCCAAGATTAATTCCCTATAAAAGTAATTGTGAAAGAAAAAATTACCAAAAATAGCAAAAATGTCAAATTGAATGCTTGAATTAGCCCATAATTACAAAACTGCCACTATGTGCGGTTTTTATCCCATTGCTCCAAGTATTGTAACGCTTTCCAATCCGCATCACTCACACTCACTCTAAAAGGTTTGTGTTTGGTTTATACTCACACAATTCACTCTCAGTTTGTAAACAGATCTCTTAAGAAGTCTGCTTTGATATCAAATGTTGGGTTTGTTAACTGAATTTAATCAGTAAACACATAAAAGAGACCAGAAGAATTTGTACATAAGTATTTTATTGAATTCAACTTCTTAAAACCAAAATAATAGGAAAACATAGACCATAAACAACCAAAAAAAAATTAACTACGAACTCCAATAACATTAACAACAAACTTGCGACAACTTTTCTACCAGACTCTAACACATGATCTTAAAAATTAGGCTTTTCTGCTGAAAGACTAATTCAATAGCAAAATAAATTACAATCACATTCAATTCTCCTAACACTTGTAGCATTGAGGCAATATTAACAGTTTTTATGTTTATTGAATTTGAATAATACTTCCACTCAGTATGGTCAATGTACATAACTAGCAAATGCTAATGGTCGTGATTAGGATAAGGTCACATACTTTGTTTATCTCTTAGGAATAGAGAATTGAATCACGGAATTTTGGCACAACATGGTTTTAATTGAAGTCTAAAGAGTTGAACATAGATGAGTAAGCACAAGACAAAGTTGGTGGACTCATTGACTTTGCTTGCATACAAGCTTCCCTCTCCTTAATATATTATCCTTTCCCGTGTTACTACACTCCCTGCTACCCATCTCTTACATGTTTGATGTTCCTCTCGTTATTCTCTCTTCTTTTCATTTTCTAGGGAAGCAAACAGACACACACAGACTGTCTCTGTCTCTGCCTCTGTGTCTCTGGTTGTCTTGCAAGGATATAAAAGTAGCTAATTATTTATGGAGGGAGGGATACCTACAGGTGCGAATTCCTCAGCTTTCAGAGAATGCTTCGCTTTGACATGGAAGAACCCTTATGTTCTTCGTCTTGCTTTCTCTGCTGGAATTGGTGGCCTGCTCTTTGGCTATGACACAGGTTCGTTCTTCTACCCTCTGTTTGATTGTTCGGGTGACTTTTCATATTTTTAGTAAAAATTATGAAGTGCAGGAGTCATATCTGGTGCTCTTCTTTACATCAGAGACTACTTCAAGTCCGTGGATAGACGAACTGTGTTACAGGTAATATCTCCTGTTGTCCACACCTGGCAGGCACACCAGCCAAGAAAGCCAAAGTATTTGTTGACAACTTATTTCACCCTTCTTTTCTTTTTCTTGACTGCAATTTCTTTCATTCAGAATGATGGTATAATTAGTATTGTACACTTCACTTGCTATTTCTACCCCCGTTCTGATACGCATACACCAAACCAAAATGGGTATTCGGCAGGAAAAGCCGGATTTTGTACCATACCATCTACTTATTGGGGTGATTAATGCATCAATACGTAATCTGCATTTACTGTTTATTAAGAATCTTATGCTTCACTACTTTCAACAAATCCAGTTCAGATTAGCCAGGTGTCCTCAGGACCATACATGCTTTCGGATCGAGGTCAAAAATGAATATGAACGATTGTGCTGCAACTTTTCCTAGATCATTCAGGAACAACGCAGGACTGGAAATTTCGTGTCATGTGGGCAACTTTGTATTTATTATTTTCTTATTCTTTCTTAAAGGTGCAGAAAGTTATGAGGTTATGCTTAATTTCTAATACTGACCCTGACAGATGCTAACACGTGTACAAGATACTATCTTAGTAAGACTAAGACAGCGAGCAAGTTGGAAGGTTGAATCTGTTAATTAACTACGGTACCATAATGCAACCCTAACGGACACTAACAACTAACTCATGTGTGCCTGAAGCAAGACAGACAGTTGTGTATTATGAATACAAAAAAAATGATCATGTGCGTCTTGTTGAAACATGAATAGGAGAGCATTGTGAGCATGGCTGTTGCAGGAGCAATAGTAGGAGCAGCAATGGGTGGATGGCTAAATGATAAATTTGGGAGGAGAATAGCCCTCCTGTTTGCTGATTTTCTATTCTTCATTGGAGCAGTGATCATGGCTTCTGCTCCAGGCCCAGGTCTTCTCATCCTTGGTCGAGTTTTTGTTGGACTTGGCGTCGGTATGGCTTCAATGACAGCCCCTCTCTACATTTCAGAGGCTTCTCCTGCAAAAATCCGAGGCGCCCTTGTCAGTACCAATGGTTTTCTCATTACTGGTGGCCAGTTCCTATCCTATCTTATCAACTTGGCCTTTACCAAGGTAAGCGCATATCTAAAAATGCATGCCAGCCACAGTTATCAATCTTACTGGAAGTTGCGTTCTTAAACCTGTAATAGACGTAAGACTAACTTGTAATGGCTTTACCAAAATTTTCAGGCACCAGGAACATGGCGGTGGATGCTTGGGGTTGCAGGAATCCCAGCATTGGTCCAGTTCTTTCTAATGTTGATTCTTCCAGAATCGCCCCGTTCGCTATTCCGCAAGGTTTCTCCTTCACAATTAACATTTTTGTGTACAAGAACGTCCTTGTTCGAGCTAGGAATTAACTAACAGGTCTTGAACGTCGCCGGGAAGGGAAGAAGAAGCCAAAGCGATAATGAGGAAAATATACCCTGCGGATGAAGTTGAAACAGAAATTCAGGATTTGAAGGCATCAGTTGACAAAGAAATCGAAGAAGAAGGGAACTCTGAGAAGATTAACTTTGTTAAACTGGTGCAGACAAAAACAGTGCGAAGAGGGTTGGTTGCCGGTGTTGGCCTTCAAGTTTTTCAGCAGTTCGTAGGCATCAATACAGTCATGTATTACAGTCCTACTATAGTTCAGTTTGCTGGCTTCGCATCCAATCGAACAGCCCTCCTATTGTCGCTTGTGACCGCCGGACTCAACGCCTTTGGCTCAATCGTCAGCATATATTTCATTGACAGGACTGGGAGGAAAAAGCTCCTGATTATCAGTTTGATTGGAGTGGCACTTTCACTTGGTCTTTTGACAGGTATATTTTACGAGGCTACAAGGCAGGCACCACTGATTACTCAATCTGAAGCAAAGTTTTCACCATACACCTGCCCTGATTATAGATTGGCCACAAATGCTGCTGCTTGGAACTGCATGGATTGCTTGCAGGCCACACATCCAGATTGCGGCTTCTGTTCTTCCTCTTCAAACAAGGTAAAAAGAACATTATGTCAATTCTGTCTTACACTATTACCTTACTTCCACTAAACAGCTTCAGCTCGGAAATATTTCTTATTATCATAGACTTATGTCTTCCTTTTTGTATGCGAATGTTAAAAACTTGTGTCATCATGCTTATTTTCTTGCAGTTACTGCCAGGAGCATGTTTGATATCAAATGACACGGTGAAGGATCTTTGCGGAGGAAACCACAGGACATGGTACACTAAAGGATGTCCAAGCAAATACGGATGGCCTGCACTAATTGGCCTGGCTTTGTACATCATTTTCTTCTCTCCAGGAATGGGTACTGTTCCGTGGATTGTTAATTCTGAAATATACCCACTACGGTTTAGAGGAGTCTGCGGAGGTATAGCTGCCACAGCAAACTGGATTTCAAACCTTATCGTTGCTCAATCCTTCCTATCTTTGACAGAAGTCATTGGAACCTCCTGGACATTCATGGTTTTTGGTGTCATTTCTATTATCGGTTTGATCTTTGTCCTAATTTATGTCCCTGAAACAAAAGGAATGCCAATCGAGGAGATTGAAAAGATGCTGGAGCTCACTTCTCGGCAGTACAAGTTCTGGGAGAAAAGGTCTGATACATTTGAGAAAAAGATCGAAATTTGAGTAGGAGACTGCGAGCATGGAGTTTCCAAAAGCACACATACATAGCCAATAACCCAAGTTTTAAGAAATAGTTGACGCAAATCCTATGTTAACAACTGTGATGGAGTTGGGACAGAAGTTAAAAAAAGGTAGTGAGATGTCTTTGGAAAAAAATCTGCAGAATGTCGTCTGTCTGAATTATAAATCTTACAGTTTCCCAGAAACTATATAGATGCAAAGTGTTGTGCTTTAGTTCAGAGTCACTAAGCATTGCAGAAGAAACCCTGCATTCTGCACCTTGTGATACCCATTGATTCTAAAGCACTATTAATGAATTTCATAGTTACCATCTCTGAGCCCAAAACTAATCAATAAACAGATACCTGCAACTTTGGAGACAACCAAAAGCAAAAATTGAGTAACTTTTTGGCAAAAAGTGGCACCCACTTAAATCAAAAGCAAAACAAAATTCCGTAACAGCTGTACATTTTGTAAGCCAAACTCGCAGTAAATCTGTTACCTTGAGAAGAGGAACAAGGCCTTGTACCGAAAAACTGGGATCTGTAGCAAAAGTTGAATGTATAACTATTGTCAAAAGTTATGGAGAAGTTACCAATTGATAGTGTTGCATAGTTTTAGGTAGTTTTCTGGTCATGATATCATAGCCACTTTTCCTGTTAGGTTTTCTGATTACAGAGAAGTAAGACTGGATACGGATCAGAGTGTGAAGGCCCAAAATGAACATTAGGGGACATGAGGGAGATTTACTTCAGTTGCAGATTTTGAATCATCCAAGTATTTCTTTGAATGGATCTAACTACAGATCATGGAGTAGGCTGTTAGAATAGATTCTAGTGCAATGCCATACTACAGAAAAGTGAAGAAGTTAAAGGATGAGTTGGTCGAGTTATATCCTCACCCACATTGTGATGGTTAAGCAATAAAATAGATTAATGAAGTGAAGAATAAGAACAGATTGATGTAATTTTTGATGGGGTTGCATGAGAGATATGGTTAGTATCAAAGCCTAGGGTCTCTTTGCAAACTTACAGCTTCTTGTCAAGATGTTTCTCCACAAATTCAAAATGAAAAAATTTAATGAATCAAACAATTTCACTCTATAGAAGGTGAAGATGAGGGTGCTTCTTTTTAACAAGGACGAGTACCATTGTTGGAAGGAGAAGAAAAATTGCTAGAGAGTTTGGAAAGAGATTATGTCAAAGACACACAACTTTATCCTGATAAGTTTAGGAGGCAAAGTCCTAAAAAAGATGGTTGAAGAAACAAATGTTGAATCGTTATGAAAATGACTTGAAAGTAAATATAAGAAGAAATCCCAAATGAATCGTTTATATCAAAAGTAGCATTTATGTACGTTGAAGATGACAGAAAATACACAGGTGAAAGATTACATTGATATTTTTTGTCGAACCATCTTAGATTTATAAGGTATTAAGGTTAAAATTGAAGATGAGGATTGAGTGATAATATTTTTCAGCTCCATGCCTAATTCATACGAAAACTTTGTTGATATTGTGTTGTATATTAGATAAACTATTTATGTTAGTGATTTGAATAATTTTATGCAACCTAAATACGTTGTATGGTAGAGAAACTATTTACATTAAAGATTTGAATAATGTTATGCAATCTAAATAATTAAAGAAAAAGGTCTTTGAAACATATGCAGATGGATATGATGTGGGTATGATTGTAAGTAGAGATAAGAACAAAGAAACAGATACTGAAAATTGGAGTAAGTCACGATATAAATCCAAGATCAAAGTTGTTCGATATTTTTACTATAAAAAAGAGGGCATTTTAGAAAAGAGCCTTCAAGGGATAGGGGAGATGATACGTTAAGCGTAATAAGCCTTGTGAAGGAGCATCCAAGCAAAAGCAAACCCAATAGATAGGGGAGATAGTACATTGGAGATATGATAAAAAAACTTTTACTTGGTGGCCTTCAAAGGAAGCACTTTCGAAGGAGTGCCTATAAATTATTTTGATAAGGATGTTGAGTTTTTCTAATGGAGGTATTATGTTAGACCCTTAAGTCTAGGATGCAGAATCGTTTAAATGTTGGTGAACCTTGACCAATACTTGGCACTTGAGTTGATAGAACAATGCAAGGACTTATGATCAGTAGGTGAGGCCAAACATGCATTACAAATGAAAGCTTGATAGCATGCAAGCATTAGCATGCAATGATGTGATGTGCATTGAAGAAAATCTTTAATAAGAGGTAAAATTCAAATGCGAGATCAAAATATGATAGTATAATTAAGTCACAAGCGATTGAAAGATATATGAACCTACAAGGTTTATTGTACATTAACAAATTATCGCTAACTTAATTCAAAGAGTGATGAAACTACATAGTAGACGTGCTTGGATAGACCATGCACATAGATAGCTCAAGATGGTTAAACCAAAAGGCTCATCAAGTCACTTGACTTCAAGATGTGATGATGTGATGACACATGATAAGAACATAGAAATAGTAGCCTAGTGGGCTACTATATAACAAAGTGGAGACAAGATCCTCTATCCAATTTTATGATGTTTTATTGTGTCCAGTGAATCTCAGCCATTTATTTATGCGGGACCCACGCGGGACCTACATAAATGAATGGTTGAGATTCACTGGACACAATAAGACACCATAAAATTGGACAGAGGATCTGGACTCAACAAAGTGAGCATTTCTTTAAATAGTAAGAAAGTGAGTCGAATGATATGACAACGAATAGACATCTTCTAAACACTTATCTTATATGAAAAAGAGGAGTTAGTAGCTTAAAGTGGATTCCCTTCACTAACTTGGCACTTAATGGAAGAAGTGACAACTCCTCGCTAACTTGCCAGGGAAGTGAAGAAAGTGGATAGTTTTAACTTAACTTAGATAAAGGTATCATTTGTAGTTCATTAGTATTTAACTTGGTACATTCAATCATCTATAAGAGAAATGAGAGTTTTAAGAGAAAGTTCTTAATGTTAACTTCTAGTGGCGAGTTCTTTAAGTGATATTGTTGTAAAGTTCTTCACGTTGAAAGTAACTCAAGTTCCTTTTGTGTTGATTATTGTGAATAAATCAATAAAAGCTTAGTTTTTACCATATCTCTTATCCATTAGGTTAATTGTAAAACAATTTCCAAAATTTACTCAATTTTGGAATACTAGGTTGAATTTTAAAATTAAGGGTAAAATGTACTATCATTCAATTTTTTTAATAAGAAAGCCAACACTAATTTCTTCATTAAAGTGGATGACGTGCCGAGTCACGTCATATTAATATTTTTGTTACATGACTGTTACATATTATATTTTTGCCACATATGATTTGTATTATTTAATAAATTAAGAATATAAATAAAACATAAAATAATTATGAACTTTTTCTTTACTTATTCGTCAACACTCCGTTTGCAACTACAACTTCGTCAAAAGTTCTTTTACCCCCTGTAACTACTATCTCTTACACACTACTTCCAAACACTAAAAACCCTCTAATCTTCTTCCTCAAGCTAGTTTTGTTCTTTAGTGGTAAGGAGAGCCACAAATTTGAAGAAAGGAACCTATGTCACTATAATAAAGAAAGCTCTCATATCATCATGTTCTAAAGTGAAAATTTGAATTCATTAAGTGGTTAAAATGTAGCTACTCTACCCAATGGAAGTAGAAAAAATAGTAGAAATCATCAAGATTCAAATAATTCAACTTTCCTTTATGTAGCATACCTTAATAGATGATTGGTAGAAATATAATCCTTTCATATGTTGTTTCTCAAACATAAATTTGGTAGGATGTTTGTCTTTACCATTCCTATGAATCAAAACTTGTGAATTTTGCCATTCCTATGAATCAAAACTTGGAAACATTTAAATAAATTTGGATAACAAATTTCCATTTACTTGAATCATCATTTTTGTATCAAATGATGATAAGTTTTTGTGGTTTGTTCACTAATTTATTATTTCATATATATAAGTGACAAGAAGTTGATGATATACCTTTTCAACAAACACATCAAAAGGCCTTCAACCATCAGAAACCATTGTCACATATAGAAAAATAGCTTTTGAGATCTTTTCTGGAAAATGTTCCAGTGCATAAGCAACACGTGCATCACCAGTATTATGGCTAGCCAAACTAACCTACAAAAAATAAGTTTTAAGTACAAATTGGAAAAATACATGGGAAAGGCTCAAAATGGTAATAAAATCGTTACTATTCTTGACCTCTTCATCCTCAAGAAGATTTTACGTTCAATTAAAGAGTGGTTTTGAGCTTTTTTCTAATATTGCGACACTATTTATATTTTTAAGGTCAACACCAAATCTAGTAAAATCTATGGCAGTGGGAACTAGTCCTACTTCCTCTAGAAAAGACATAGTTTTATACCAACAACAAGCTCTAAGGCCACCACCATGAACTAGGATAAAACTTCTTGATTTGATATTCTCCAAAGGGTATGGGACTTGCAAAGAAGTCAACAAAATTGAAACAATGGGCCTTAAAAGAATGAGCCTATAGAGTTGTATTTTGTTTATTTTTCTATTTAGGGTTTATTAATTACAGTTTTAGAGTTTTACCAACTCATCTTTTGTTGTCAAATTTTCTATATTGTTTTTTCCCAAAATGATGAACTGATGGTACAATTCTAGTTACACCTTAAAAGTTCCAAAAAATGATCTAATGAGATGTTTTTAAGCCATGAATGGCCTTTCAAAGGGTATAGTTTATAAGATAAGATACAGTTCTCCTGAAATGGTCTAACTAACTACATAATCTAAAGGAGAGTTTACAGAGAAAAAGAGGAGGGCATCATTTGACATAAGTAAAAATAAGGAGCTTTGGAGAAGAATTGGTTTTTAACTTACGAACCTTAAAGGTAAAAATGAACAATTTTGGAGTTCGGACTGTTCTCTTTGAATGTATACCAACCTAAGAAACAAGCAAAACTGTAAGAAATCTAAGTCCCAGCAGAGTTTTGGATATTTATTCCTTCTCTTCATGAATTTTAATTGTGTAAGACTCCATTGATATGCTTACAACTTCTTAGATGTTAAAGAATAGAAGAAGCTCAAAGACAAAGATTATGACCTTGTTTGGTTGGTAAATGATCAGCTAAAAATTAGCTGATTGACCAAAATTAGATGTTTGACTTCATCTATCAGTTGTTAAATTTGTTTGGTTGTTGGCTGGTTAGATTATGTTGGCTAGTTGGGTTGACTGATTCAACCCAACCAGCTAAAAATAACAACCTGCTTGTAAGCAGCGCTTGGCGCTGATTACCCCCAAACCTATATGCCGATTTTGCCCACCCGTAGACCTCTCTCACTCTAAAATTTTTTTTCTAAATCCTCCCAACGATTCTCCACTCACTGTTGTCTTCTCACGCTTGCTGATCTCCCTCTCCACTGCGCCTCCGCCTGCTGCTCGTCCTCTCCATCACGCCTCCCCCGCCTACTGCTCTCCCTATCCACCGCGCCCCCCCCTGTTGCTCATCCTCTCGACCTCGCCTCCGCCTGCTGCTCGTCCTCTTCATCGCGCCTCCCCCGCTTGCTGATCTCCCTCTCCACTACACCTCTGCCTACTACTCTCCCTCTCCACCGTGCCTAGCCCCTGCTTTCCTCCACCATCACTAGTTGTGGCTTGCTTATTATTGAAACCAGAAATTTTAGATATGATTTTTTGACCCAACCCATTCCAAAAAATCCTACCCGACTCGACCACAGAACCAAATTGCAATTTTTGATTGTTTTGTATTCTTTGATTTGCCTTTTTTCTATTTCCTGAATTGCATTTGCATGATGTTTTGGTTGTGTTGTATTATGGAATTTATGAATGGTTTGAAAGTTGGAATTGTTAAAATTGATTATGAGTTGATATTTGAAAATTTTAAGTTTGAAAGTTAGAAATGTGTGAGTAAGTTGGTTCAATATGAATGTAATTTAGGCATTGGAAATTGAAGAAGAAATAAATAGATTGGAAAATTTGAGTTTGAAAATTGAAACTTGTAATTATTTGCATATATTTATATTTAGCAAGATATTATTCAAATTGATTGAATTAGTTAAATGTTTAACAATTTAATCTTAAACATCAACAAAGTATTTCTCTAATGTCTTAATAAATATTTAAAGTTAAACTTTGTTTTGTAAATTGGGAAAGGGAAGAAAAATTTTCTGCTACACATAAATTGACATTTTTTAGTCCTTAATACTTAATATATTTGTTAAGTGAATGGCCAAACTCATTTATTTTAAAAATACTAAATGACTAATGTCATATTTAAGTCATACATAATGAAGAAATTTTTTTCATTATTTATTAAGTTAAATTTACTTCATGTATGTAATTTTTTACATTTGTCCTTAAACATATTCAAGTTGATAACTATTAAGTTGAAGTTAACATATTTATTATTGTTGTTGTTATTATTATTGTTGTTGTTGTTATTGTTGTTGTTGTTGTTGTTGTTATTATTATTAGCTATCAGTTAATAGCTAATAAAATCAGCTAACAGCTAATACAATCAGCTGATTGTCAAACATGACCTATAAAGTTTTTAGTATTTAGAAGCAATGTGTAAAGAATAACAAGTGCTAGTAGTATTGTTGTTATCATTATTATTGATATTGTTGTTATTGTTGTTGTTGTTGTTATTATTATTAATATTAGCTATCAGCTAATAATTGATAAAATCAGCTAACAGCTAATGCAATCAACCGATTGTCACACATGACCTATAAAGTCTTTAGTATTTGGAAGTAATGTGTAAAGGATAACAAGTGCTAGTAGTAAAGGGACTTTCAATGGAGTTGCAGTTGCAGATGGAATGTGGACAGAGAAATAAAGAATGAGTCCATAATTATTTTAGAGTTTTTAATTTTTTTTACTTTATTAAATAATAAAATTATACGTGAATCGAACATAATATGTGATAGCTACATAAAGAAAATATTAATTTGATATGACTCGTCACATCGTCTAATAACTCAACATCGAGTTATTTTCACATAATCTAACTCACTGAAAATTATTTAAGTACAGTTATTCTAAATTATGAAACACTATTCATAACTTGCATGCTAATTATCGTATCTCCGGTCAAGTTCTTGAATTATACTATAAGATCATATCACAAAATCGATTAAAAATTGAAATATATATTAATTGCATGCTATAGTATTAAACTATTAATATAACAATTATTGAGACCAGTTAGAAAATGATGGACTTGGATTTATTAGTATAATTTCATATATAATTATTAGTTGTCATTTTTCAATCCTAAAGACTATCCCATTAAGTAATGAACGCATCTAAATAATTTTGACTTCCATTCCAAGTTTTAGGACCTGGTCTAAGCTTGGTTTTGTTCTATTATGACCTGAAGAGGAGCAATTTAATATATGAAAATGATAGCTCGAACCAATTTGCAAATCAAATGGCGGTCAACTGCATAGGGTCCTTGTCATTATCTACAGTCCAAGGTGTACAGCACGAGTCTGACAATCGAAAATTAAGTGTTTGGTTACAGATATATGCAAGTAACAGGAACAAAGTTGGTGGAAACAACTGTGTAAGTATAGATGATGGTTCGATTAAAGGTCAAACAGTGCAGAAACAAAATCTTAACATCTCCCGAGTCTTAGGGCTTTTATTTATTTACTGCCAAAGCATCACATTAATATCTGTAAATGTACCAAAAGATAGGAACAGGGATATAGGTCAGAGATAGGTATGTGACCTGGGATAAAGCGAGTAGTGAGTAAATGTTACAAACAAGAAAGTTCCTATAGGCCGGTCAAGCCTAACAGAACATGACTTGACTTATCTGAGTTTTGTACCCTCCAAAGAATGTTACCACTTCACGCCATGGATGGATGTGGAATTATCAAAAAGGGGCATTCGGATTCTCATTCTATGCTCTAATAGTTGATTTGACTTTGAATCATGATTTTGACAATGAAAAGCTAAATGTCTGTAGTTTTCAGGAATTTTCTTTTTTCCAAGTTTGAGTGACCAAATTGATCATTTACTGATTAAGAAAAGCATTGTAGGTACGGGACGGCTTGTAGTTATCTGCTGCCAAACATTCTGTAAGTAGAAAGTAGAATTTTTTGCGATAGTGACTCTGATATATGATGAGTTAGGTAATGAAAATTAACAGTCCCGGGGGGGGCCATAGCAATAACTTATCATCATCTGAACATGAACATGAACATGAACTTGGTGTTTCATGTTGCAGGCACCACCACCTGGAAGCTGGAGCTAACTCTTATATACTTCGTTTCATAACACTTTAAGATGAACTGGTTAAGCTGAAGTGAACAGAAACACAAGCATGACGACATGAAAAGGAGAATTATTCTTAAGAGTTGAAGCATGGAATAAAAGAAAAAGCTAGAAATCCGGCGAGTGAGTTGAGGGATCGATGGAGGGCACTCTCATTCACCAAGACCGTGACACGTGCTATGGTCATCGAGAAATCAAATCAACCCTAAAAATAACACAACAACACGTGCCTCTGCCATTGCTTTTCTTTCTTTCCTTCTTTCTTCTACCTCTCTCTCGAACGTGTCACTCTCACCTCTCTTCTCGATCCTTTCCCCATCAGCCAATTCCAGATCCATCACCCACTTTCTCATAATATCTAACATTTCACCATTATTCTAATCCATCAAACCCACCAATTCAGCATTACAGTACAAATAACATGGAGGGTTTTACTTTATTTTAATGTTAAAGGTTTGGCTTCTTTTTAACCGGCAAGTGAGTAAGCATGGAATTGCGAGAACACGCCTTTAAGCACAGTATTTATTATATATATATACCCTAAACCCTACTGCTAATGCTCATGCTCATGCTCATGCTCATTGTTCTTGTGACAAAAGCATATGTTCTTATTTTTATTATACATATTCTTCGGTTTTGGTTTTCATAATTGTACTTGTGACTGTGATTTCCACAAGAATCGCTAGTACAATTTCACAACTATAATTAATTATTATATGCTTATTACTCATTATCCTTCCAATTTCACCAATTTTTGTAATTGACTCCTTAGTGCGTGTGAACCAATGTACATCAACTCTATAACCATTTCAAATATTAGATTATTTCAATGTAAATTTAGCACTTCACTTTAGGTCGTGACAAAAGTGGTATTAAGAATTCATAAATTGTTATCATTACTAACATTTACATTGAAATCAACAAATATCATCCCCAACTACAATCGAATTTCTATACATCTCCGTTTGATGATCACATAAAAGGGTATGCTAAAAAGGTTATACGATGCATTTCAAGGCTATCAAAACTTTCTTTATATAAAAGTCAGTAGTGAAATTGAGCTTTCAAAACAACTGATAAGATTACTTTTTTGTGATTGAAAGATCACAAATTCGAGCCACAAAAATAATCTCATTGTAAAATATAAAAAAAAAGATGCATACAATTGATAACTCTCTCCGATACACACAAAGCAAAGAATCTTGTGCACTAAAGCAACCCTTTTTTAAAGTCAATACTATAGTGAAAATGAACTTTGATAATTTCACATCAAAATCTTGAGTTCAATTTGTATAAAACCACTTAAAACTTAGTGCAAATTTTGATTATATGACAGAAACCCAATATCAAACTTTATGTACCACGTTTGTTGATAACATATAGATTCAGTTAACATCATTATTAACAACTCAATATTTGACGTAACACTTTAATTTAAATAGAAGATCAAATTATTATTATTATTATAGACTGAAAGGTTGACTATATAAAATGTCGATATTGATACGAGTGGATGTTAAGTATGGTTATTATGTAATTTATATAATATGATATCCTTGCTCTTGAATATAATAATAATAATAATAATAAAGGAATTGATAATATTATTTTATAGTATAAAAAGAATAAAAGTGAAGTATGAGGATTGGAAAAAATTGAAGTGGGCAAGTTGGTGAAATCTGCTTTAATAATTGGCTGGGCGGCAAAAGGAGCAGACTGTTGGTGCAACAACTACTGTTAGTACTAGTACTAGTACTACACTAGAGCCTCATATGTGATTAACTGACTAATTATAGTAATTAAAGATGCAAAGCAAAGAGTCACATCATTACTGTGTACGGAAGGAGGAGGAGATCCATGACCACGACCATTAGTTAAATGATCCTTAATTAAACCAATACTAGTTAAATGGTACAAACCCTTTTCCAAAACATAGTGATTGGTGGGTTGGGTCTGTGTCTTCAGAGAATTTGAGTTCTCAACTTGACATTTGGGTGGTGGAAAGTGAAAAGCTAGCAATCCCCACCCTCTTTCATTATTGTTCTTCTCCTACTCTACTCTCTTCTCCTCTTCATTTCATGTAATGATAATATATTCTGCCTCTTTTTAGTTAGGTTTATATTAGTAAAATTTTTGTAGTAGAATTTTTTTTAATAGATCTTGAGAAGAAATTTTCTAAGAAATCAGTTAATTATTTAATTATTATTTAAAAAAGAGATTTTTTTAAAAAAAGTTTCATATAAGAGACTGTTTAACAACATAAAAATAAAAAATACTTTTAATTTTAACTATATTTTATTTTATAATAAAAATTATTTATGCATATAAATATTATTTAAAGTGTATTAAACAATTTGCAAAGTACAATATATTAATTATTATATAATTTTAAACCATATGAAACATAAATAAAATATATCTAACCAAATCTTTTATATGGATCATAACATAAATAAAACTGATATAAAAAATAAATCTTAAAACATATAAAAAGCCAAATAATATTATATCAACCTCAAAACAAATTTCAAGATGAGTTTGTGGATATTGTGAGAATTATGTGTAAAACATAAAAACAAAAAAAACTAAAAAATAAGTTCATTAATTGATCTGAAAAATCTACCTAAAAAAGTGCTTTTTTGATAAGTTCCAAATTCGAAATTCTTAAAAAGTTGTATTTTAACTGCGAAAAAAGTCATATCTATTAAAGATGTGCTTTTTTATTTTACAATCAAATATTTATTTTTCTTAAAAAATGTTTCGTGAGTGAAGAAAAGTACTTATTGGCCTTTCAAAAGCTTATCCAAGCAGGCACTATATTCGATCATTAAAAATCCTAATCGTTTTAATTGGATATAATATTAAATTTAATACACCTTGAACATTCATCATATTGCAAGTTTACTTGGATCTTTAATACCAATTTGAAAGTAACAACATCAAGAACGTTGTAGTAAAAATCTACTATTCCCATAGGTTATTCTATGGAAATCTTGGCCTATGATGACTTTATGTCAATATTGGAAAGAAAAGAAAATTAAAAGCATCTAAGAGACTCAAAAGGGTAATTTATCATTTGTCAAAGGATATCTATAAATACATGGGACATGACATTGAATTTGGGGGCCAACTTAAGAACTAAAGTTGTTACACAATAAAAGGAAGCCAACATATCAAAAGACTGCCTACAAAGAGATGGCAGTCCATTTCTTTGATACAAAAATCTGAAATTTAATTTGTTGGATAAGATTATGAATTTCTTAAAATTCTTATATGCTATGTTTTTTTTCTAAATTTTGAGAATTTGATTTTTCAAACGACTACTTAAATTTAAATAGTAATTTAATTTAGATACTTTAATTTACTAAATAATTTATTTAAAATAAATGATTTTAAATTATCACATATGTTCAATAGTTTATAAACAAAGTATTTTTTATAGATAATGGAGATTTTATTTATATAAACACTTATACTGAAATTTTAATATTTAGGAAAACAAAGAAACATATTTTTTATTTTAGAACTTGCTTGCAGAGTTAAAACAATGAAAAATATTTAATAATTAAATTACTGATATCAATTGATTTTCAACTAAATCGGTTCGACGTGTTTAATCGTAAAAATTTTGAACCGTTTAATTTTTTGGTTTGATTTTTAACTTTTCGATTTGATTTATTTTAATAATTTTTGCTATTAAAAACTGATCAATTTATTAATCAATCGATCAATTTTTTGTTAAATTAATAAGTTCTTATAAAATAAAATAAATCAATTAATATTTATTTAAAAATATATTTTTCAATTAAACTTTAAATTCTTTCACAAGCAAAGACAATCTTTTTTAATTTTATTTTAAAATTTTTAATTAATTTTACGGTAGCTTAATAATAAAAGAATGTCTTATTTATAGCCTTGTTTTGCTTTTGATATTTTGTCAAATTAAGCTCTGAAAAGGAAGAATAAAAACAAAATAAAGTGAGTTATTGTACTAGGCTCCTGAGGTGAGAAATGCATTATTGTACTATTCAAAGTTAAAAGTCTTTGAGAGCTACTAAATGAATCTAAGGCCTAAACAAAATATCTACTGTCACATAGAACACATAGGATGGCAGCCAAAAGTAAATTAGCAGTGAAAGTATGGGCAAGAGAAGGATACAAGAGGAAGAAGATTATATTAAAAAGGTTTGAGACTTGTGAGATAGAACAGCGCAGTGTCTGGTCCTTTCCCGATAAGCCCGGTGGTTTTGCTCGAATGGGTATGAAATGAAACCAAAGATTCAAACTTTCTGTCACCCATCTTCTTCATCAAAGCTCTTGCCTTTCTTATCCTTCTACTTGGTTTTCTCTAAATTCCCATTTGTTTAATGCTTGTGTACTTTCAGTTTTCCTTGCATTTTCTTTCATTTTTCGTAGGATAAACAGTACTCTTTTGCTTTTTGCTTTGTCTGAAATCTTCTTGGTCGTTTGTATTTGAATTTCAAGTTCTGTGTACATATGGGTTTTGTTTCTTTCCTTTTCCAGTAAAGGAGGAGCTGAGGGCTTCAAGTTTTAGTCTTTTTGTTGGGGTTTTAGCATGTTTCGAGATTATTTTACTAACTCTAACCTGCAAGTTCTTACAGAACAGGTTCCACCTCCTCCTCCTCCTCCTCCTCCTCCTCCTCCTCCTCTTCTTCTTCATCTTCATCATTATCATCATCAATTCTCTATGTTCAGGAGAACCTTTGATAAGTATAAAATTTGTAATTTAGTTTCATTTTATAATATCCTTGTCGTCAAGTTTGAACTTGATCTGATGATGAGAAGTTATCGTTTCCTCAATGAGCTAATAATTGCAGCTTCTGGATAAGTATATTATTAAGATGTATCAGCTAATATCTTGGAGATTGTTTTAATAAAAAAGCAATGTAAGTTTAAAAAAATGTATACGTATCTAATTTTCCTCTCTGTTTGATTTGTTGTTTTACGGTACAAGGACTGCTCTATGGAACCAATCTTTAATGACAGTCACAGATCTGCGGGACATGGATGCACATGAGCAAGGATCTGTGAACTAGAGCTACAGTTGTTGAAAAGAAAACACAACGCAAGGAGGAGAAACAAGAGAAGGAGAGGAGTAAAATAAAAACCCAAAAGAATACGTCTTTCCATTTTTAGCTTTTAACAGCTTGACACCTGTAACAACAACCCCAACATTGTTTCTTTGTAAGCTAATCTCGTTACTTCCCACCTTTTTTTTTTATATATGTTTTGTCTTCGCCTTTGGAGGTTATTCCTTGTTGGTATTTCTGAAACACTGGTTTCGTGAAATATTTGCTGTCATTTATTGTTCTTCTTAGTCTAGTGGGGTGGTGGGTGAGTTAGTGTCTGCCATGGTTAGGGTCAGCGAAAGCTTTAAATACTCACCAAAGGTGAAAGAGATGAGAAGGGCAGGCTCAGATCGGCCGTACGCAATTACTGCGACTTCTATGTGTATGTGTATGTGTAGCTTAAATTTGAAGCAGAAAAGCATAGGCTATATTTATAAATATTAGTTATAGGCTTTCAATACATGCTCGACTTTTGTTAAAGCTAATAATCTTTTAAGGTTTAGTGTTAAAAAGCTAGCTTATCTATGCATTTGTACAAGTACAGCCAATAAGTCAGATCTCTGCTGAGCTCGGCTGGTTAATAGTTGAATGTGTAGTGGTGGTATGTGTTGTGTACGTCTTTTCAGTTTTTACCTCTTCTCTCTCTCTTTCCGTGTTGTGTTATTGCTTGCTGGTTTTTACTTGGTGGATTTTTGATTGCAGGGATCAGCTCAGCCTCAGCTGCCAATTTCAGGCTTTTGCTTTATAGACCGATGTCTCTGTGAAACTGCCAAAAGCTTAAGCTAGAGTGAGGAGTGTGATTTATCTATCTATCTATCCATCTACTGAGTCCTGACGTCTTTTTTTATCACTACACAGCCAAAGTTCTCACTGTATTATCATCATCAATGCATTGAACACAGTAAACCCCACCTGCACTTCCCCTAACCTCCTCCTCTTCATCTCTCTCTCTCTCTCTCTCCTTATTAACCCACACCCATCTTCAACTCTCATCCGCCTCTCTCTCTACAAGTACACAAAAGATAGGTACAAGCGACACAAGTTAACAGAGCAAAAGCTGATAAGAGAAAAGGGTCTTGAGGGTGCTGGTTTTGAGTTCTTGTTTTTTTGGTAAAGGCATGAACTTGCCATGGAGATGGAGGACATTCAGACACAACGCTGTAAGTTCTCTAGAGTTGGTAATGGCAGAAATGACGCCGGCAAAATAGGTCAAAAAGGTAACGGTGACCGCCAATACCCTGATGATGAAGAAGATGGAGACCTTAAAAGGCCTAATTCTAGTGGTATTGGTGGTGGTGGAGTTTTTGGTGTTGATGGTGGGGGTACCAATCGGCTTAGCGGTTGGCATCACTCCTCACGCATAATTAGGGTTTCTAGGGCATCTGGTGGCAAAGATCGGCACAGCAAAGTTTGGACCTCAAAAGGGCTGAGAGACAGGAGGGTACGTTTATCTGTGACAACTGCAATTCAGTTCTATGATCTCCAAGATAGACTGGGGTATGATCAGCCAAGTAAAGCAGTGGAATGGCTAATCAAAGCAGCTGCAGATTCAATATCTGAACTACCCTCTCTCAACGGTTCTTTCCCCGACACTCCTAAACAACTGAGTGATGAAAAGCGAAACAGCGAGGGAACTGAACAAGGGTTTGATTCAGCAGATGTTGAGCTTGACGACCCCAGTTTTAATCAGAACCAAAACCAGCATCTTTCTTTGTCTAAATCTGCTTGCAGTAGCAACTCGGAGACAAGTAAAGGTTCGGGCTTGTCACTGTCTAGGTCTGATATGAAAGTTAACCGTGTTAAGGCTCGTGAGAGGGCTAGAGAGAGAGCAGCGAAGGAGAAGGAGAAAGAGAACGACTCGCGCATTGGGGTTGGGCATCACCAGAACTTGAACCCCATTTCTCAAAACTCCACTTTTACTGAGCTTTTAACCGCTGGTATCGGTAGTGTTAGTAACAACAGCAACAATACTACTACCAACAACAGCCCTTCTGCTTCTGAGGCTAACTTGTTCCATAAAGCGGCGGAAGCCAGACCCTGGCCTTTAATGCCGATGGACTACTTTGGTACCGGACTTTTAGGCCCGTCGTCCCGAACAACGCACCACCACTCCTCAGGATTTTCAGGGCAAATCCAGTTGGGAACCTCCGTCCCTCAAGCAATGACAATGTCAACCCCACCATTCAGTGTTTCGGCGCCGGAGAATCACCAAGAGCAGCTGCAACATTTCCCTTTTGTTTCCGATCATATGATCCCGGTGGCGGCCACCACGCAACCTGAGTTTCACAATCTCAACTTCACAATCTCTTCAGGCCTCGCTGGTTACAATAACAGGGGGACCCTTCAGTCCAATTCATCATCGACATTTCTTCCACCTCATCTGCAGAGGTTTTCTTCTTCTTCTTCTTCTTCTTCCATAGATGGATCAACCAATCTACCTTTCTTCATTGGAGCTGCTACACCGTCTATGGATCACCATCACCACCACCACCACCACCACCAGTTCCCACCTGGATTGCAACTCTGCTATGGTGATGGAAGCAGACATTCTGACCAGAAAGGAAAAGGGAAGAACTAAATATCAACGCAATCATTCCTCTTTTTCCATCTTTTTCCCTGTAAGCCAACACTTGCCAATCTTTTTAATACGCTCATCATGCTGCAACAGTTCATTGTATTTGATCTGTGGTTAAGTTGTCCGTTTGATTCGCTGTCTTGTTCTTTGTACTGGGTTTTGCTAGTTTTTGGATCTTTATTGACTGCCACTGTACAACAAAGGGGAAAGCTATGAATTTTAAGTAGCTATCGTTCTTGGTAATCATAAACTAAGTTAGCCATTGGTTGTATTTTTATGGGTGTTAGATACAAAATCTCGAGAATAACGATCGGCTGGTTGTCTGCTTGTCTGTTCCGTTCCCGGTTCCCTTCTCTCTAACATGTTTTTGAGTCCAAGACAGGTGTTAGTGTCTCTGTGGCCATCTGAGGGGATGGAATAGGTTAGCCTTTTATAGGGTAAAACCTTAATAGCTCCAAAATCCCAATGCCCATAAAACCTAACCAGTCCACATGCCCAAAAGACAGATTTATTAATTCAAAACCTATATATTTTTAAATCACTCCACTCTTCTGGTTGTATTCATTTGTATTTTAGGGTTTTGGGTAGTGAATGACATGGAAGACACACCTGTTACTCAGGCAAAGGCCATGCACGTAAGTATTAATTAGTCTGAAGGTTGTCCCAACCTAGCCCTAGCCCTAACCCTAGACCTAGCCCTACTTTTTTGCTAATGCATAGTCATAGAACATGAGATAAATGTACAGCCATAGCTACTAAACAGGATTGTAGTCAAGATTTAGTCTGGTAAAATGATGTAAGCTTTTTGCATTTGTAATGTAAGAAAGGAAGACGGCATGTGAATTTTGAAAGCTTCAAGGTTGACAAATTTCTTTTCTTTTAAGTTTCTGACACCAAGTAGTTTATCTTTCATATCAAACAAAATGATCAATTGAATTTGGTTTTTCCATACATTGGACACAGTTAAGCAAACATGGTCACCATGCCTTCTTATCAAAAACTGAAATTTTCAAGTCAATGATGTCCTTCATGTCATTCATGGCCAAATTTTCCTCTCCTGGTCTTTAGAAAGATACTATAAATTTAAAGGAATGCAAGACTGGCAGTCCTAGGGCTAAGCCTATACTGTTCTGTAGTGAATGCTCCAACATGAGTCATCAACCTTCTCTAAGATAAATTACATTCTCTCCTCCTGATGATTGACTTGAATTTGAGTCTTCCTGTAAGAAGAAACACAATTAAAGAAAGATTCATATTGTGAATTTTGCTGGGATGTAGATAGAAGTTGATCTCTAACATGATTTGATGAACAAAGAAGATGCAGTATTTTTTAGAATTGCATGCAACATGTTAGATGGCAAAATTCTTTTCATATTCTTACCATTAAGTAATAGTCTCCATTCATGCTCTTTTTCTGCTATTCTGATATCAACTTCTTTACATGCTTTGGCTTTATTCAAATAGTCCTCTTTTGTTTGCTGGCCTTAAAGTTGTGCTGCATTTGATTATACGTTAACTTGGAGAAAACATTAAATTGTGGACTTTTCACTCCAGAAAAGAGGCTAATTCTGCAAAGAATAATGGGACTCTCCTGTTTTATGTTCCTACTAAGCCGTTGAGCATTGTTTTAAAGTTGCTGCAGAAGCACTTAACCTGGGGAAATCCCTCAGAAGCAGCATTGTTTTGATGAGTGCTTGCAAATCTAGTATTGACTTACTGCAGTTATATGTCTGGGGATTAATTATTTTACTTCCATTTCATCAACCATTATACACTTCCTGAGACACAAAGAATGGGATCACGTTATTTCCTTGACATGTTCAGAGAAATGCAATGAGTTATAGCGTAAAAACTTTTACATTATGAAGGTTGTTGAATAGTGAGTTGTTTCCTTACTAAACATTCTTCTTCTCTCAATATCAGCCAATAGAAAATTGCCTCTCTATATGATGGTTTTGATACGAGTTTCTGAATATATACTTCAATGACAGGAACATGAAGGTGGAGAGACAAGCAAAAGCCATGAGGATTGAGGAATCATACAATCCCTTTTGCATTGGGTGATTACTTTATTAGTATATGTTGCTACTTTCTGCAAATTTTATCCATTTCAGCTTGTATTCACGTATTAGGCTACGCTTATCTATACGTGCAAAGCATGGTGTGTTTTTCGAAGAGATGTAACGAGAAATTCAATTGAAGTTATTCTTTTTCTGCCTGTTTGCCAATAGTTCAGCGGTGTTCACACCATTAGTTGAGCATAAAACCATCCATTGTCAAGCATATCTGCCTCCTGCAATAGTGTTCCAAGAACTTTTACTGCCGCCTTTCAGCTTTTCAACTCGTTTGTCTCTTAAGAAATAATTACAAGACATTTTCGTCTTGTGTTGTCGCAAAAAGTCTATGTTAGGAAACAATTTCTAGAGCGTCAATCCGATTCTTCCATTAGCAACGTCAACATTGGCAGGCTTGTGACAAGATTGCTTTCTCATTTCAGAGCTAGAGATAAGGGACCTGTACTTTTTGTTTCTGGAAGGTGGTATTTGCTCAACCTGTACTTGTCTAGTCTCGATAGGATTGCTCAACTTGTCCTAAAGAGATAGGATTGCTTTTTGATGGAAAGAAACAACTGTGGTTGTACTTTCTTTTTTCAGAATCGATTGGAATATATGCTTCGAAGAAACTATGCCAAGATGGACATAGAGTGAAAATGACCTTGAATGACGAAAAGCAAAGGATTTAGGTGCTCATCTTGCGGATTTGCTGAAACAGCAAGAAAAATTGAGGTGGCTTACAGTCTGCAATTGAAGGACAAAGATGCTCTATCTATTTTGTTCAGCTCAAACTAAGGAGTCTGCTGAATCAGAAAAATCAATGAAATGAGCATAGAGAACTGAATTGTGTTTTGGATACAATAAAACATCAGACAATAGAATAACTCCAAGAAGGATTAAACAAATCAGACTAGGAATGCAAACTTGGACATTCATCGTTAATTAGAAACCAAACTGATGAAGACCTAAACATGTTTAACTACAAACTGGCCCAGATAGCTAACCTCTCTTAACCAACTACTGGCCCAACCTCCACATAGTTCATGTTCTTTCTTATAAGCCTCTTATCACCTGTTAAAGCTTATTTTATAATCTTTAAACATATTTTTAAGGATGGTATGCAGTCCAAAACTAATTTGAAACCTGATTGTTTTCGAGCTATATCAAAATGATATCGATTTAGTTTTTAACTTTTCAAACCGACTACATTTTGGTGTTACGAGCTAAACCCGTTGAGCCGAATTTCGGAACCAATTAGCCCAAACCTAATCCATTAATCACCTTATTAATATGTTGTCATGAAACAGATTAAGAACGTTTCTTGGCGTGGTTGTCTATAACTTTAGTTACATTACTCTGTTAATGAAAGGGACTTGGGAGCTGCCTTTAGTTAAAGATTTGATCTTGCTAAGCGTCCTACAGAATTAGTATTATATTCTTATGACCCTCATTTTCATTTTAAGCGGCATACACGTACTAATCACCTGCAGGATTGGACCTGCTACCCAACGCTTGTTCTTGATTTCTCCATATTCCTTGATTTCCTTTTTATTATAGATAGTATGTTTCGTGGGCATCGTCCAAATGGTTGTGGATGTAAAGGTTCAGTAGGTGGGTAAGCTAACATTCCTGATCCAAGCGAGACAGGTGAATCATTTCACCTAACTTTATCATTATAGGGTAGTAACTATGGTTTGATGCTTCATTTTTTCCACCTAACAGAACCCATTGAAGAATGTAGACATCTGTAGCAGAGCATGCAAGATAATTAGTTCCATCTAAAAGTTGAAAAGAGCACGACATGTCTGAAAGAGACTCGTCCTGAAATAAAGAAAAAGTTGGTGGTTCCGGATTTTATCAGCTTTTCAGACCAAATGCTCAAGTTGTTACTTACTTTCTGCTAAAGCATTTTCTCTATTATTTTGCCCGTTTTTGGTGACTTTGGCGACGAAAACGACATTGAGGAGGAATCCCAAGTCTCACCATAGCTTATATATGTACTATACAGATAAGTAAATTCCATGTCATTATCAGGAAAAAAAGTTGGGATCTTTCAGCTTTTGCTGTAAACATAATCTGTTTTTGTTAAATAAAAAAGAATAATTACTTACCGAGTAAAACAGGGTCTCATCTCAGAAAGTGATAAGTGACTGCCCTGCATAAAGGAAATTCTTTTTCTCTATTATCAAGAGAGGTTCCCATCTACAAATCTTGATTACCCCATATTGTTTAGGCTCAACAAAGCATAGATTTCATCTTGTTGCTCAGATCGCATGCTAATGATTTGGATTGCACATTAGGTGTTGTATCCAACTTTTGTAATAGGCAAAATTGGTTAGAGAGGCCATTAAAACTCACATGATAATGCAGCAAGTGGAAGAGCACTGAAAATGCTTCCAAAGAACATGTGGGAGGAAGGCATAATCATCAAAATAACTAAATTGCCTTTTGCTTAGTTATTTAATAACAATTTCCTCAGTGCATCATTACCCTAGAATCACAACTATTGCCTGCACATAATTCAACATGTGGGGCTCTTCTTCCCATTTTTGTTTCTTATATAGCTCTTCAATTCCAGAAACCTGTTATTCAAATGGGAAAATGGTAGAAGAGCTATGTGCTAAGCCAATTGTGGCATCCCAATAATGAAAGTGAATGCTTTTTGCAATTATATAATTACCTAATAAAAGATGATCAATAAGTGAGCAATACAAATGAATAAACAAGGCACACAAACAAAGTCAAAAAGGGTTGTCCCATGAAAGTATGAATAACCTTTGTTCACGTGGATTGTTTTAAGTATTATGAAGCTAAAGATCCTTCATGTGATAAACAGATAAAGACAGAGGCAGCAACAGCTAATTAAGAGATAAAAGAATTGCCACAGCAAGTATATTTGTGGTGTATAGAATTTCCAGAAACTTGTGAATGCCATGTGACACATCCAAAAGACTATACCTCCAATCATATGCATAAATTCCAACTACAGTGCCATACAGAGGACCGATACATAAAACAAAATATTACACAACTTTTATGCACAACCATAACAGGTCATGTCTCAGTTTCTCTCCGTCTTTCTCTCGTGTAATACTGATAATTGTCGATCCCAAGAGGGCATAATTGCAAAATAATCTGGATAGCCTTGGTGTAAATGCAAAATCACCCTTTCATTTTCAGAATGAGGACTTGGTTCTTTTAGTGATTAATCATTATATCGGATCAGTAATTGGGGAATGTTAGGCCATGAATGGATGTATGGGATTCTGCAGAGATGCCATTCTGCAGATACTGAAATGTCATAGTCATTGCAGGTCTATGGTCTTTCACGGCAAAATGGCAAAGAACATCAAGTGCTTTTGTATTGACAGCCAGTGCCTAAGTCCAATTGGAAATCGTCTATATCGACATAGAACTGTTATTCCATTTCTTATGTTAGGTCAGTTGATTGATTCCAAGCTAAATGTGTGACCAATCCCCACTAAGCTATATCGATGTATTTCGATCGTTTATAAAATTCAGACAGACCAAATTGCAGGAAGAAATAATCACCGGAACATGTTTGACCCCAGTAATACTGCATATGCTGATATGCCCTACTTAATTCTCCCACCAGACAAAAGAACCAGAAGGGTTATCACTTCATCTCAAATAACAGTCCAAGCCTATCACCTTAAATTCATTGCCGGAAGTAAGCATGTTGATGGAAGCAAGGATCCACCAAAAACAATACCCAGAACATGCTACATCAAAGGGTCGACTCTGTTATCCATCTAACACGTACGTATCTGAAAATTGAGGAAGAGCAGTGTTGAAAGACAAAAGGACAATGCAGCATTGCTTCTCAAGGCAATCAGAAAAACAAGTATTGGGTGTTTTAGTTGCAGCTTGTCTCAATTTCTACGATAAACTGGAGAGGTCTTTGGCCCAGAGGCACAAAATTGTCAAATTCCAAAGTTCTGAGTCAATATTGCTGTCTCTGTGATGCAATATCTTTTCACAACGGAAATGATTCAAGAAAATTTAGCTACATCAACTGCATTTTGAGTATTGTAGTACCCTGGTATAGTCAGGAATTCATCAGACAAAGAAACTACATAGCAAACAGCTTAGGCGTATCCAACCCTGAAAAGATACTACGAAGGAATATAATAGTCATGAGAAACTCCGGTTTAACTAACCACTCTCCAAGTTCTATTTTATTAACTCCAACCAACACCCGGCATATCACAATTAAGTCCTGCAATGTATCAGCACAAACCGAAATATAAATCAAATGCAAACCATTTATTCCAAGAGTAAAGCACCAAAAGGAGTTCTTCAGATTTTGCGAGAGGAATAGACAGAGGGACAGAGAGGAAGAAAAAATACTTTAAGGTGAACCAAAAACTACGTTGCTCAATGTGCGTCAAAGTGCAACATAAGCATAACATATTCATACCTACAATATTCACATGCAGATGTTATAGATTACGGTAAGCAACTACAAATTCAAAACCCTTGCAACATTATGTAGTTGAGCGTTTGCACCCTCACAAGCATATGCCTGAAATAAAAACAACCAGCAGATGCATTTTCGGCCATCAGTTCAAGCACAAAAGGCTGAAAGATTGCTGCAGATTATTATATAAGATTGGTGCTCCAATATCAGTCTGAAACAGAGTTGGATTCGTGGGCACTGTATTCAATTAGGCCGCACCAAGGAAAATTGGCTTTCTGATTCTTCCCCACCCCGAAAGAACTTGCATCTCTTGTTCCCATTGATCAATTCTGCCTTTCCTAGAATTTGCATAAACATGTTCTTTAAACAAGAAGTAATCACCTTATATAGAAGTATAAGCGAACTGAAAGACAAAGTACAGAATGCAAGGTGGTAAATTACAAACAATGTATGCAAGATAACATTTGCATATAAAAGTGATACACTTCCAACATACTTTAGCAAATATATGCTCTTAACTTCTTGACCCTACTTATTGATAATACCATCTCCAAGATAATAACAATTACCAAGTCCAATGCAAAGAGCAATTGAGGAATCAAGGGGATGACAAAACTTTTACTCATTGTGTTGAAGGAATAAAAGGCACGCCTTGAAAGCTAAAATAGTTACCCCAAACATTTGTTAACAGCAGAAAATAAATATTAACGGTATACAAAAAAATCCATATTATCCTAAAAATTTAAACGATTAATGTTGAAAACCATAGGCGCAGTAAGCTCACCTCAGCTCCCATTATTGTAATCAGAACGAGTTCATCTCCAGACAATAAGTCCTCCTCTTTATCAGCATCTTCGCAGCAGTACCATAAGGTTCTTCAAATGCAGAGGAGATCCAAGATACATCAGACACCTCCCTCTTAGCAGCAGACTGCTCGCTAGGCCTAATAGCAACCAAAGTTGCTCCTTTTAACACAACTCCATCAGGCAATTCCAGGTGAGGGGCATACCACAGCCGCATACTCAAAGCAGGAACAAGCGTTCTCTTTGATGCAGAAGAAGCTGATAGCGGTTTCACCCTCAACTCCTCGAGTTGTTCCCTATTCATACACAACACTCCCTGCCCATCAGCGTCAGTCAACACCAAGCTATCAAGAGTTTTATGCTCCGCGATTATAGGCTGCAGCAAATAATGCCTCGCGGAGGCTGCAATCAACGAGCTAATAGTCCACACCACTCTCAATTTCAATCCTCCATTCGTGTAAAACGACTCAGGTATGCTTCCATTATCATCACCGCCATTGTTGATATTAATTCCACAAGCAGCATCACCGTTGTTCTCTTGCAAACCATAGCAGCTCTTAATATGTCCATTGTTAATCACTGATGCTGCACCGAGGATAACACAATGATCAAGCGTAGATCCGAAATCAGCTCGCCATTTCAAGAGCACTCCATCATCAATTCCCAATTCTCCACTAGGCAATTCGATCCGCAGAAAACGAATCTCATTGAAGTTCCTAAGAACTTGCGTAGGCGAATGATGAGTCACACCACCCTGGTCAATCTCACCATCGTCCTCACTCCCAACGGAAAGAGAGGACGATCCAGAAGAGCTAGAAGAAGAAGAAAGCAACCCATTTCGGGAATTGTAAGAATTCAACATATCTCTCTTAGGCCCAATCAACTGACCCAGAGCCTGAAACGGCTTCAGAAAGCCACCACATAACACCCTCAAAAGAGACGACAACCCAGAAGAAGAAACCGCGTTGCGAGATTTCTCGGCTGAGGAAGACGGCGAGGTGTCATCGTCGGAGATAACACAATCAACCCTGACGACAACGTTGTCGACCTGAGGGACAAGCGAGTGAAACCTACGAGATACAACGCAACACCGACCAAGAGCCTTAACATCGCCAATTTTGTTAAAGACGAGGAGAAGCAGAGAATCGGGCAAGAGGTCGAAGTGGTCGACGACACAGACAGAGAAGGAGGAACATGGGCCGGGTTCTGGGTGGATTCTAGAAGTCGGATCTGACCGCAGAGAGTTCATGGCTCTCCCACTCTCTGTCCAGATAAAGATTGGAACTTTATCAAATATAGAGATGGAGAGAGACAGGCAGAGAGATCAGGCGATTTTATAGGAGGAATAAAGAGATGGGCAGATCTAAAACTCCAAGAAGATAAGATACATAAAAGTTAGTTGAGATTGGGGAGAAAATGGCTGAAGATGGCGATAAACTAAATCGAGAAGGCAATGTTCTTCAGGGAAGAAGAGGGAGACAAGGGTACGTTTTGTGTGTGCGTGTGAGAAAAGAGGAATTGGTGGGATGAGATAGATCCACGGTTTTGTCTTTACAGAGACGACGGAGAGAGGGTGGGTTGGGACTTGGGATTGGGATGGGGATGGGTTAGCTTAATATTCTTGTCCTCCTGTTTTTTTCTACAAAAGAAGTGAAATGCGGTTTTGTCTTTTCTCTTCGGTGGATGATGATGTGATTTGTTTAATCTTTTATAATTTAGTCTCCTTTAGGGTTTAACTATGATTTCGATCATGCTAATAATGGAAGCAAAGTTACTGCAGATTTGGGTAGAGAGATCAGTTTTGATGAATGAACTCAAATGGGTTTTGTTTTGGACTTGCAGTCTTAACCCAACACAAGGCAGTCCGGTCCAACTCCAACATCACATGAATTTCCCAATTGTATCTATTGAGGCATTAGGGATGTTATAAGTCCTCCAGGATTTGGCTCATCAATCAATTAAAAAAAGGGCTGATATTGCATTTTCAATGTCTAAGTTTAAACAGGGTATAAAACAAATCTTAATATTTTGAAGCGTTTATATAGAGTCTTAACATTTTTAGAACATTCAACATAAATCTTAAGTGAAAGAAAAATTTAACAGAGTTAACTCTCTGTTAATTAAATGTTATGTCAATATTGATGTTGTATTATTTTTTATTTTTTAACTAAAAAGTGAGTCACATTATCACATGACAAGTAAGAACTATTGTCAAAAATCTATAAGCTAGTGGGATTCACTATTAGAAATTTTTAAATTGACGGACCTTTAACTGACAAGAAGTTGTTTCCATTAAAATTTTCAAATAATTAGGGCATGTTTTGAACATTTTAAGAATCGTAGGATTTAATTTGGAGTTTAAGTTATATTTTATTGTAAACGTTAAAGTTTCAAATGCCTTTTTGGCCAAAAAGAGAACAAAAAATATACCCATTACTATATAACAAATAAATTTGGTGTAAACCAAAAATATTTAAGCCTTTGACTTTGCTCCCTTATGCTATAAATAATAAATTTGTAACTTTTGAGGATCTGAACTGAGGTTAGTATTAGGAGTGGTAATGGGGGATCGAATCATGCCTAAAACTAAGGTTAGTATTAGGGTGGCAATGGGTCAAGTTGGCATGGTTTGCCCAAGTTTAAGTTCGACCTAATAACTTATGCCTGGGCCCAGGCTCGAGGCAGTTGAGCTCGAGCCAAAGCTGGTTTGGGCTAGGGCAATTTCAAGCCTGACTTAGTCCTGTTCAGTTCAAATTTTTTTAATTAAAAAATAGAAAACAACTTTATTTTTACAAAACGACATCGTTTTTCTTATAACTATCGAGCTTTGGCTGCCCAAGCCTGACTTAAGGCCCAATCACCATTTTGTCAAATTTAGTTAATACCCATATCTTATTGGTTTAGGCAATGGGGGGAGATGAGAGTGATTCAAACATTGCTAAGGAAGTAAATTTCAATAATTTTATAGCTTTAATGCTAATCCTCATCTTTAATGAAATAAACGAGATGAGGCAATTTTCTTCATTTTTTGTGCCTAATATGAAATTTTCCTTACATTTTAGAACTCTATACACAAGCATTATTAGGTTAAGATGAAAACTAGCCATATTACATATATTAATTCTAAGAATATGTTCAAGAGGAAAATTTTTCATTTTTTTCAGTTTGAATACTTTTACTTCTTGACTACTTTAGGATATATAATATTTTTTTAAATAAAAATGCATATTGGCGTTAAAAGGAAAAAAAATGCTGGAACAATAAAAAAGGCCATAAAAGACCACTCTAGTTGACAATTACACTCAAGGTCAATAAGTTTATGAAGTTTATATGTTATAAGTTAAATTTTGATTCTTCATACTGGCCAATTGAGCTTAGTTATAAAGTTGAGTTTATGTTTATCTTCAGATAGGGAAATAAGGGATATGGTCTTGTCATAGATTCTCTTAAACATAGTTTCCTCATTTAGGGGTTGATCAAAGAAGATATTGATGTTTCTTTCTTCCCACACACAAGCTATCGGCTGCAAAAAAAAAAAAAAAAAAAACTATATTGAACACCTAACCATCCTCTTCATTTATAAGTCTTAGTTTCAAGCACCATTCAACTTTTCCATTCCAGCTGAGGATTAGGTAGTTCCCATAGGTTTAATAATTTAACCCAAGCTTTTTTAGTGTTGTTACATTGAAACAACAAGTGATCATGGGACTCTAAAGATGCTTTGCAAAGTACACACCAGTTTGGACTTTGGAGCTTATAAATATTTACTTAATCTATACATTGTAGCTAGCTTATTTTGAACTACTAACTGAAGTATATGAGCTCCTCTAGGCAAATGATCCTTTCTCAATACAAATTAGTGCCAATTGACTTTAGGGTATACATTGTCAAATAATTTCCTACATGAGGTTGTAGAGAAATTTCTTGAGGCTATTTGTTTTCATTTTACTTTATCTTCTGTATTATCTTGTACCCTAAAGTTGCTTAAGAATAAAGTTACATATAAGGTAGGTAGAGCACTTATTAGTATCTTACATACTAATAAAGCTCAAGTTATTGTAGCATTTTGTTGAATGAATCTTTTAACGGTGCTATCTCTCCATATTGTTATGAGTACAAAATAATATGGTTTTTCTATTTCCAACTAGGTACAAGCTTTCATTCATTAGCTTATCCCTTCGAATAACTATAAACCTTATAATCAAAGATGCATTGTTGGATAGCTTGAAGTTCAAGAAATTGTTTCCTTTAATGTAATATGTCTGAACCCACGTAACCTATCAAGCTTGTTTATTAGTAATCAAACTCCAAACTTTTTTTGTTAGTAGTACCTAATTAGTTACTTTGATTAGAATTATATCAAGCCCTCCTTGCTCTTTGGTTGACATACATTGGTCCACTTAACCTTGGCCTTTGATTCATTCTTCTTGTATCCAAGCCATAGAAGTCTTCTTTAGATTCTGTCTATTACTTTAATGATTCATGGAGGAAAAATTAGTTAAGATGCCCAATATAAATTCATGGAATTTAGTACTAAATTTATTAATTAACCTTTACCAGCTAGTGATAAGGCTTTGTGGCTCCAAATTAATTATTGATTCTGTTTTAAGTATTGTCCAGTACAGGCTTAAAATCTCTATATCTGAGGCTAGTTGAAAATATTAGTATCCTAAGGTATTTTAATGGAAGCTGACACATTTTGAAACCTATAATGTATGAGAGCTAATTAGCTTGATTGGAGGCCTTTGTTATCAGATACATAAAACTTCTATCTTGATTTATGCTTAGACCTAAAAGCTTGATGAATATTTTAAAGGATATAATAAGTGAAAAGATTGAGCTGCCATTAGCTTTGGAGAATAAGAAAAGGTCATAAGCAAAGTTAAGACTTAGAATTCCCAACCTTTTGCACTTAGCATAATAGTCTTGAACTTGTAGATCTACAACTTGTTTCCATCTCTTACACATGGAAATGAGGTGAAATAATGTGAAGGTTAGCCAGAAAAGTTTTATAATGCTTTCCTTATATCTTAGGCTTCTTAATTATGGGTTTTCTTTAATTTTATAGGCCTCTATTAAGTCTTTAGGATGGAACTCATTAAGTTGTTATTACTTTGTCCTACTAGACTTATAACCAACATTATAGTTTCCTCTGATGAATAGACTATATTGGCAAAGAAAGTCTACAGTAAATCTTGTGTATTAAAGATGACTTACCTTTAATTTGTTTAATTGTAAGTTGTCCTTCATATAGGAAAGGTTAGATAATTAGGACCCTACACATAGATATGTCCTTATCCTTAAGGTGAGGTAGGGAATGGAATGGACACCATAAGGTATGGGTAAGTGAGATAAGATGTCATGTGGTCAAGTTAATATAAGGCTTGGGTCTCTTTGTCACTTTTATGAGGAATGAGTTAGCTCATTTATCGGGGGATATCATTGGTTACAAGTCTTAAAGAAGATAGGAAATTTTTTTAAGACCAAAAATCTGATTGTTCATCCTTATATAAGGTATGTCCCTATATCCTGCTCTAGTGATACTGATTTGAGTAATGATCTACAAGTACTTTAGGATCCTTTTTTAGGACTAGATTTAAGATTTCTTTTATGGGTACATACAAACCTAGGGAGAGATGTAGAAGACTAGCCTTTGGCCATCATGATTAATATGAAACAAAGAATCACATTGAAAGAGTTTGCTTATATATTTTGAAGATTTATTGTCAAAAATAATATTCCACCTTATGTTTGAGTCAAAAATTTACCTAAATTTGAGAGGACATGCTTTCCTATGCATAGAAATATTAGTGGTTAATTTGATAAATTTAAAAATGAGATGAGACCCTTATTTCCATAACATTATTGAAGATACATTACTATGCCCTAGCTAGTTGTATCCTTATTCCTAAGGCATCATTTTTTGCTTCATGGTAGCATGGCACTTAAATAATTCTACAATTAAAAATATTTTTATATTTTTAAATAATTATATTAAAAAATATATAAAAATAAAGTCTAATTATTGACATAATAAATATACAACCATATATATGTTAATTATGAATTGAAATCTAAACTAATTTCAGTTTTTAATAAATAAGTAAAAGAGTTATATATTAGATCAATCAAAATTTCCTTTTCTAATACTCACAATGCATGAAAAATTTACAATCTTCCATTTTATTTTATGACTTAAATGAGAATATAAATTGAGAGGATAATTTATAAACAAACTTTCAAAGTTTGGTACAAAGATACATAGAAAATGAGCAAAAAAACCAAACATAGAACATTATCAAGCAGCTTTCCATTATTTTTAAAAAACCAAGTTTTCTGATTGTTATAGTAATCAAGAGTCTTAATTCGTTACTCATCTCACTACATTGTACTAGGTCATGACTCTTACGTAATACTGAATTATGTCTTGCCCTAATTAATTAATCAACCAATTAAAGGAACGCCATATATATATAATTGTAATTGTAACATAGTGAACCCAAGCATTAAGTTTGGCCAGTGATTTGTTTACATAGCTTTGTCTGTTTGTTCACACTGAAGCTTGCAAATGGTTATCAACTTAAAGAGTAATGTGCATTACAAACTCTTGGTATATGTGTCTTAGTTTCATAAGAAGCAACTTTGTCAACTTTTCAATATGGCAATCCTTTATATTGTTCCAAGTTTTGTACGGTGCAAGAAGGAACATGGATTCCTATCGTTCTAAAACAGGACAGGATCCTTTATCCAATTTTATGGTGTCTTATTCTATCACATGAATTTCAGTCATTCATTTATATAAATTCTACATTTATTTATGCGAGACCCACACAAATAAATGGTTGAAATTCATGAAACAAAATAAGACATCATAAAATTAGACAGAGGATCCAAACTCTTCTAAAGTATATATAGGAGGTGTTCGATGTGCATAAAAAGACAGGAAGGAGAAACTTAAATAGCCCTAAAGTATCGGAGGATGATGCAAATACAATGGCTAGTTTTGCATGATGTGCATAAGAAGAAACTTAAATAACCATATATAACAATTGGCCAAAGTTTGCATACTTTACCTTTTAGAAACCATAGGATGACAAGGTCAGAATGAACAATATCGAGAATCTCATTCAATAATTATAGGCATAGAAGATTATTAATCATTAGCCAAAACTTAATTCTAATATGAGTTGCAGGAGTTGTTAGCTTTGCTCGAGTCTTGGCCAAGAGATGAACTGAGAAATGGCATTTCAGTTTGATTAAGACTTACTCCAACCTAGCTACCTTGTGAGTACTGTGTTTTTTTTTATAAAAAAAAGAGTTGGATGGATGGATTTTGCATTGATGCATCTCTATCTCTTGCAAACAAAAAAATAGATTTTTTAATTTACAAGAAGACAGTACATGCAGCTACCCTAGTGTTTATTCACATGTCTCTTAATCATACTTTTTAGCCAACAGTACTAAAGCAGGATTGCAACGTTACAGACTAAAAGCAGGGATCTGTATCCATCATAGGAATCAAATATCATGTGCAATTGTGCCTTTGGCCTAGATCTAAGCAGCTCCCTTTTCAAATGGGAAGATAAAAGGAAGCAGGCAGCCCACACCTTGTGGCATGTGTTCTTGATTCCAGTGACGAGAGAAGGGTTTAAAGTGACCTAACACATGATCCCATAACAATGTCCGTACAATATCAAAGTACAGACATAGAGGAACTGATTGCTTGCCTCAGTTTATGGTTTCGTTATAAATTATCACCAAATGGTTGTTACGTTGGTGTTAATCAAATAACTTTACAACTTGGGGTTGTTTTTTTTTTTTTTAGTTGCCCACAAAGTGTCTTAGGAAGGTCCCAATTATGAGAAGGTACTTTTAAGCCATCCACTCTCAGACTAATCCCAGCTCGAGTTGGGAAGGTTCTTTGCGGGAGACAAAGCTCTAGCCTCAAGTTTTAAACTGCTGTATACATGAGGATGGTTCAAACTTACGACCCTACTTAATTCAGGAGAGTGTTGTTATTTTAGTTTAAAAGGAATAGAATGCTAAGCAATATTAGATTTCATTTTCAAATATAATCCATGATTGCTGCTAGACGACGACAATGTCCATCAACTATGATTTCGGTGCTTAAATTATGAGAAGGAAGATGTGAAGTTTAAACATCAGATGACGCAACATATTGTAATGCAGAAGCAGCCAAATTGAGTTCTTGGTTCACAACTAAGCAAACATTAACATAACATGCAGATTTGCCAACTTTATCAGTTTGATATCTTATAATATTTATTTCTGCTTCTGCAACCTGTCAGATTGTGAAATAAAATAAAGGTCTCCGTTGATTATCATTTACGGAATTATCATTACCATCTTAAGCAACAACCATTTTGCTAATTATTTAGATCTTCCATTCAATCATATCGACTATTCCAGTTGGCTATGTCAGGTTTCTGCTTTAAATTAGGTGTTGTTGATATTGTATTCCTCTTTATAATATCCTGGTTTAAAGGATCCATAAGAAAGAACAGATCTCCTCCTGGTCTAGTAATCAAAAACTGATTGTCATGATAAAAGAAATTCCTATATTAATACAAGTATGCTTGTTAATTTGAATATATGCTATATTTTCTACCTGTATTGAAAAATCTGTGGACACACAAGATTCATCAAAGTCTATTGTTTTGGTCACCAACGGTGATGGGATTGAGTACCCTGGTTTTAGTCTTTCTTGTTGAAGCTTTGGTTCGGGAAGGACTCTACAATGTCCATGTCTTAGCTCCTCAATCCTTCTGAGCTCTTAACTTTTTGTGGTGCTAAAATTGCTATCATGGTGTATTCTGCAACTGGCTTGGAGTACTCTAGCTCAAGGTTAGTTTTTCACAAGAAGCTTTGAAAGGAATTCGGTGTTTGGATTGTTGTGTGGACTCTGTTACCTTTTTAATATCTACTTCAATATCTACAACAAATATATTAGTTTTTTTTTTCCCCTTTTAGTGAAAACAAGGAAACTTTTTTTTGTTGTTATTGATTATAAAATGTTAGATCGCAAAGTGACGGTTAGTTGCAGTTTTTATTGTTTTGATATTAATATTAGTATTCAACATGTAAGTTTTTCTGTGTTGCTCTCCCTCTTTCGTGACGCTCTCAATCTCTCTTCTTTCTCTACAACTTTCTCGTTTCGGGTATGGTTCTTGATTAATTAGTCTCTTCTACTTTGGTATTTTCTAAGTTTTGTTGGGTTTTTGGAAATTTATGTTCTTTATAAATTTTTGCTTTTAATATTAGCTTCTTTATTTGATTTAGTGTTTAATGCTTTCTAAGTTTTATTGTGTCGATCTCTTTGCATCTGTTATTGTTGGGTTTATGTCAAGATTGAATTTTTATATTTAATGATCTTATGGTTTCAGACGTTTTGTATTTCTACATGTTTTTTTCAAAGTGGAGTTCTTTGATGCTTTATTACTCTCTTATCATTTGAGTATTGGTGCTTTTTAAAGATAAAGAGATGATATATTTCGTTATATTTTAGTTTTAAAATATTTTTTTAAAAGTCGAATATATTTTATTTTATATTTATTTATATATTTATTGTAATTTTATTTATATAATAATTTAGCGAGTCAGTTTTACTTTTTTACTCTTTAACCTGCATCATTATTTTATTATGACATCTGCATGTAAATTTACTGAAAACAACTTTTCTATTATGTATGGGTAAGACTGCATATTATCAGACTTCCTTAAATTTTGCTTTATTGCTTGACTTCAGACTTGATATGATGACGATGACGATGGTGACGATGATGCTTATTAAGGAGGAAAAAGAATGCCGAAAATGTTGTTAGAAGTCTCTTGATAAAGAGTAATTGCTGGAGAATACAGCTTCCCACTATGATCAATTTAAGTGATCGATATTAAAATCTTAGATATTTTGTCCAGCTAGTTCAGAGTTGTGGAAATGCCGAGATAATCATCTTCAGGTTATCGGTCATCTTTCATGTCCCGGTTTATAAACATTCATCTTTCCAACAAGAACTGTCAAAGGTTGATGTCTAGTGGGTATTGGATACAAGCTTGTGGTTGTGGCTGTGGCTGGTCGAGAGTTGCTATCGGGTGCTCCAAGAGATGGCGAAGAGTGACTCGAAAACAAGAGATCGATGTACCATAACTCTAATATTACATGTTAACGAACTTATTTTTGATACAGACATTTCAGACAATTACAAGTGCTTTTCTTATCCCCAAGCTCTATGGCTCTTACGTATTTATTATGTACATTGGTCTTGCACAAGTAGCTTCCTGAGTTTCTTGGCTGACAACAAAAGGGACAATAAGTATGAATAATAAGCATGATCTGATCAGGGAATTGGATGTCCTTTTTAAGTGAAGCTATTCAATATGTGTATCAGAAACAAAATTCAAAAGGCATGAGAATGAGCGAGTTACATCTCAACTTCACATGTAAATTAACATGAAATAACATACTCATGCCCAATGAAAGAAACGAAAGACAAACTGTTGCTTTCATGCTTCCATGCGTTTGTGTACAAGATTCACAGAACAATGAAGATGGAAAGCAAAGTGATGAGAGCAACAGTTGAGCAAGAAAAATGGTTTTAGTAATCAAAGGCAATCCATCGGATCAGAGTCAGACCTTTTTCTAATCGAATAAGATGTGTATTTTTCAGCTACTGGCCATTTCTTCTGGTTATTGTCGTGGTCCCGGTCTTTTTGGAATGTAGGGAAGGGAGGAGTTCTTAGCTTTCATGTCAAGTATATATATTATTATCTCAACTTTTGATAAGGTGGTACCCACTACTCCTCAGAGCTTGGTGAACGGTGTTATGTTACTTCACATTTTTGTGACTGACAGGCTCATATCATAGCAGGTGAACTTTCATAACTCCATTGTTTATAGCCACTCGTTAGCAGAAAGAGCTATTTCACCTTGAAAGACATAAGAGGACCTACCTGGACTTCTCATCTGGGAATGTAGGCAATGTGATAAGGGACTTGGAACAAGTTGACTCGACTCTTTGGAATCAGAGAGGAAATGGCTAAAGGGTTGTCCTGCCTTTGTGCTTTTCTATTTTCACTGTCAAGCTCTCCTGGTTTAGAGTTTAGACCATACAATATAAATTATTTTGATTATAAATCTTCGTTTATATCAAATATTAAGTAAATTAATTATTTACAAAATATCTGGTATGGTTAATATAAATTTTTAATCTTTTATTAATATTTTTTGATACTAAAGTTTCTTCGCAAAAAGAATGATTTCCCATAACAGCTAAGCTAAGGCAATTTCCAGAAAACAATTATGATATCCAGCTAA
>JANVCQ010000002.1:41470154-41493134 GCA_025531925.1 Erythroxylum plowmanianum | reverse complement strand
TTCTTCGCAAAAAGAATGATTTCCCATAACAGCTAAGCTAAGGCAATTTCCAGAAAACAATTATGATATCCAGCTAAGGCTTAACCAAAGCTTTGTAGGCCACATGCACTTCCAACTCATATTATGAGCTCATATGGCTAGCATGGGTTAACATCACCTTCATGTAATAGACCGAATCATTAAAAATAAGAAGAAGAAGTAATAATCTGTCTCTTGCAGGTACAAAATCATACAAGCAAGAAAAAGTTTCAGCATGATTGTGTCTCTACTGTGTCTGCTTAATAAAACATAGAAAAAGAACAAATCATGTTCTCAAGTACCCACGTACAAATGGTCTATAACATTAACGTACATGCAACTTGGAAGACAATGGCCTTGCAATGGTCTGGCTTTAATGATAACCAGACCATTGCAAGTAAAAGCACGATTAGGTAAGCCATTTGTACACCAGAAAATCACTCATAAATAGCAATGCCGGGCCATGATGTACAAAGCTAACAACTTAATGCATTTACACAAAAAATAGTACAGCACGAAACAAGCATAATAGAAAAGGAGACAAAAGGAGAAAAGCTAGCACATTAGAAGACGACTTTATAGAGCTAAAAGAGACATGTCCATCATGCATGTGACTATAGAGATGCAGTACACAGGAATTATGATGTTTGAGCTTCATACTGAGCATGTCAAACGCAGGTCTTCATGGCAAGATAGTCTCTTCATATCTATGATCGGACTGGTAGTTGGTCTAAACAATACAGCAGTAAAACTCGAGCTGTACAGCAGCAGAATTCATGAAAGCAACTGCTTCTTTCTCTCTCTACGACACGCCATGTGTTTAACACACGCATGCAGGCTATTAATTGCAGAAACAATTATGAGTTGTACACCATATGGTCCAACTCATTACATATTCTTTATTCCTGTCCTTAGCAGGGTAAAGAAGTGTTAATCTCAACGTGAAGAGGATATGTGTAATGCCTGAAAGAGTTTTCTGCTTCACACAACATGAATAAGTTTTGACATCCGTGCAAGTACAACACTCGAATGGGGTGAGGTCGATGACGTGCATGAGGTGAAAATTTTGCCTTCCAAAACCGAGTTCATGTTGCCAAGAAATAGAAGTTACCCGTAACAGCAAGGATATGCAAATTCCATTACCTAAATGTTTCGTTACATTTCAACAAGGATATAACATAGGGGCCAATTATAATGCTGAGCCATCACAATCCCTTATTTCACATAAGATGCTAAAAAATGAGCTGATACTTATTTCAGGGTATCTGTTTGCCACACTATGGTGGATAACAATTTGGATTTAATAGCACTGACAATGTGCAATTCCAGACATGTTAATTGGAAGAAAAAAAACTTCGTCCACAACGGTCACATGTGGAAGGAACAGTAGGGTTGACCTTTTCTGGTTTGCCCTTCAGCATCTTTGGTAGATCCAGTTCCAGAACTTCGTGCAAAGCCTTTGAGCCTTCTTGGAGTTCATCCAAACTGAAACAAAAATTTTTTCTCCTGTTATAAATGGCAGTTCAAGGAACACTCTACCCTAAACCTCCATCATGATTGTCTGCCCACTAATGCATGTTGCTTTGCTTGTACCTATTAGTCTGCCTAACTTGAGATAGAATGTCTGGCAGAATACAGAATATGGTAGGTATGCAATCACCACTTCAAAACAGATATATATTGTTGTCCACAAACGCATGTGTGCATGCAAGTTTCAAAAATCCTTCCTGGTTTCAGAAAGATTTTCACAATGCTACGTATACTTACACGAGTCTTTAACACTTTAAACTAGATATAATGGCTAGTTCAAGGTAACCCAAGTAAGCCTACCACATAAGACCCAGCAGATATAAAAACACTACGTTCAGGATTCCAAAAACAGCATATTATATTACCGTTTAGTTATATAGGATAATTTCCATTCATCTCTTTGTAATTAAAAAAGACCTTTGACTTCACCAACATCAACCTAAACGTCTCTTTTCCAATGAATCACATGATGATCATTACCACTTCACACCAGACTAGATAGGAATCAACACATGCTCAGCGAAAATAGTATTCAACACTTACTAAGCATTAGTTACCTGATGGAGAGTGGAGGAGTTAGCCTAACAATGGTGTTATGGGTGGGTTTAGCGAGAACTCCTCTCTCCTTCAACTTCAGACAAATATCAAATGCAGAAACAGGGGACAAGTTCTTGCTGTTGAACTCCACAGCATTGAACAAACCCCTTCCACGTACTTCCTTGATGTATTCAGGAAACTTCTGCTGAGCCTCAAGTAGCTGATGCCTGAGTTCGTTTCCCAACTGTGCAGATCTAAGGATCACAAGCTCAAGTGAATGTGCTTCAGTATCACTTCTTTCAAAAGGAAATGGGTATAAATAAAAAGCCACTAGACGTAGGGGGAATTTGGAAGCATGAAGTCACATAAGGCAAACAATGGACAAGAAAATCATATTCACTGGAATCATATTCACTGCAATACATCTTGCAGAAAACATTGCCTTCACGGACGGCTTTTGACAATATTTCTTTATAACAGGGAAATGGGTTAGTGGAATATTAAAGAGAGAAGATAAAAGAAAAAGTAAATGGCATACAGAAGGCTAGTGAAGAAGTCATTGCATGAATAGGAAAGTGTTATAGTGCCATAGATTTTGAAAATGGTTTGGTCAATACAATTTCAGAAAATTTTATCATGTGTAAAATGTTTGTAAATATATAAGATAAATTTCAGAAATTTAAGAAGCACCAAACGTGATGGATTAACAAGTAGGTATGCACTTTACGAAGTTGTTTATGTCATTTGGATAATATAAATTACCTCTCAGCAAGGCCCTCATCTTTAATGACATCTAGTGAGGCAATGGCAACTGCACTGGCCAAAGGATTTCCCCCAAATGTGCTGAGATCAATCAGATAAGCAGACTGAGAACTTCTTAGGTAATCAAACATCAACTCAGAGAGTAAGAAAAATTGAACGGAAAGGAAAGAATTGTGAGAGAGACTAGTCTAACGATCCAAAAGAAACTGTAGCTATTCATAGGATAATGAATTGCAAGCATTGAGGAACAGCAAAAGAAAAACAAAATCGCATCAAGACAACTAAACTTGAAAAACAGTTGAAGTGGTGAACCTTCCATGTTCTCCAGGGCGAATGCAAAGCATTGCATCTTTATCTGCAAGAACTGCACTTACCGGTATCACTCCACCACCCAATGCCTTTCCCAGTACCTGACAATGATCATAATGGAAAAAGTAACTTGATTGTGGGCACATTACACAAAGTTCAGCATGGTTTAGTAAGTATAATTCTTAGAACTGGTAAAATTACTCGATAAAATTTTTATTAAACTCACAAGAAATCATTTATATATGGGAATAGAGAGAAGTACCATGACAGTATAAGTACAAGTCGAAGGGGAATGAAACAAAAGTTGGTTTCAGGAAAACAAATGCATTGAAAGTCCTCATGAGACAATTGATTGTTTTCAAGCCAACCCATTAGTTTAATCTATATTATCATTTCTAACTTTGGAGATGGGGAAAACCAAAGAAATGATTGGTCCAATACTAATGAGAATGCAGTGATGATAATGATAAGAAGCATATATCTTAGTATGCTCTGGTGAAAAGGAAAGAGAGATTAGTTTGGTGTCAAAAGCATTTAGCCTTCCATCATAAGACATGTAGATATTGGCTTGGAAACCATTGATAATATAGATTTATGCAGTTTTGAATTGAACTCCAAGCAGTGGACAATAGCAGCAGTGCCAAATTAAATGTAAATACAAAATACAAGAGCCTTCTCAAAATCTGATTGTTTTAGGCACGAAATGGCATCTAGAACCATGAAACAACACCAATATGTTGACTGTTGTTCTAAGGTATCTTGACACTATATTTTCACTATAAAAGCAATCATTGTGTATATAACTAAGGACCGTAACGTTTTCTTGGACTACTTGAAGCACATACTTAACTTACCTGCAAATAAAAATATGCCCCATAAACATGCCACTTTCACATCCAATAAATGGAAAACCACTAAAACTATCAAACTCATAATGGGGGGAGAAATGTGCCTACCACCACATCTGGACGAACTTTCTCCCAATCACAGGCCAGCATTTTTCCCGTCCGTGCTAATCCAGTTTGAATTTCATCAGCAATCATTAAAATATTGTATTTAGAGCAAAGGTCTCTGACAGCCCTTAAGTAACCATCTGGAGGAATGACAACCTCACAACCAAAAGGAAAAAAGAAATATCACACTGAATGTCAATAAGTTGAAAAGGGACAAGGATAGGATTCTTTACCAAACTTATTCTGGAAAGAGTTGGCTTGGTTACAAGCTAACAATTTGCAGTGAGCTTGATCAAAAAGACTCAAATTATTGAACTTCTTTTAGCTATTGAATGGAACTTATGTTAATGAATCATTCAACTCAAAAGCTTATACTGTTGAATAAAAGCTAAGAATCATTCAAATAGTAACCCCAGTGTGTCAATGTATCTGGTGCTGAAATCAAAATTTAATTTCAACATAAGAAACGGGCAATATGAGTGAATCTTGTGATCTCTCAATAATGGAAGGTACTACGTATCAAGAAATTGTTCAAACTAAAATGGACGTTGTACAGATCACAATAATGGACCATACACTAAATATAATCATTAGAACACATTAAGTACCATATGAATGACCAGAACCATCTCCGAAATCCTTATGAGTTAGCCTCAGGTTTATTAGAACACATTAAGTACCATATGAATGACCAGAACCATCTCCGAAATCCTTATGAGTTAGCCTCAGGTTTATTAGAACACTGACAAATAATGACAGGGGGAAACATATCAGAATAATAACATGGTAGATCAATTTCGAAACTTTGGGCTAAAGAGTTAAATGAACATACAGATTGACAAAAAAAATCCACAAATGTGCAATACAATAATAATGCACTTCCCATGGACCTACCCCAGCTTCTCCTTGAATAGGTTCAAAAAGAAACCCAGCTATTCGATCTCCTTTTTCTGCAAGCCAAAACACAATTATGACTACATTTTAGTTATGTGCTCATATTATGATATTGAAGCAACATAAAAGATTGCTAAGAAAGTGTGTAGAATGCAATGATAAGGAGCTCATTTAAGTAACTATTGACTCCACCATAATCTATCAAACCATTTATTGTAGACAAACCTTTAAAAATCGTCTCAAGGGCAGTCTTATCACCAAAATCAACTTTAAGATGGCCAGGCAAGCTTGGTCCAAAACCTCGTGTAGCCTCGTTATCACAGCTCATGGAGATGACCCCCAATGTACGGCCATGGAAGCAACCACAACAAGAGACAATAATGGCCTACACATTGCACCAGTTTAAATGAACAAGAGAACAGCTGATAGTTTCTTTTGATTAGAGAGGCTATTGAAGTGAAAGTAAATGAGAGCCATCACAGAGCAAAAAAGACTGAATCCTCAGGCCTAAATTAATTTTAACATATCCGTTGCCATACATTGGTTCTCTCTGAAAGTAGAGTAGACGATATAGGGGACAAATAGTCCTAGTGTTGCTTTAGTGAGTCCTATATTTCAGATGCTTATGTCAGAAAATGCCAGGACAAATAAAAGCTAACTACTGATACAAAGAAGACAAATTCAATATATGTTTTTTCCTTTTCGAGTTTAAACGCTAGAATTTTCTTCCCTTTCTGATGATATCTTCTAACACTAGATGTCTTGTAGTTGCAACCCAAGATATTATACAAGCCCAGGATAGTGGAGTTTTAGGCACTATGATATGGATGCATTGTGGGAAGGACCTACTACTTGCAAAGAGGAGTGTTTTATTAGGAGTCTATTAGAGGAGTATTTTATTTTTAGTAGGAGTCTATTATTTCTGAACTAGTTTCTGTTATAGTTATGTTAATAAAAACAGCTTTCTAGGAGCCCTAGTTTAGGTGGAACTTTTATGTTTCTTTGCCTATATAAGATTATTACGTTATAGGAAGAAGTTATCATAAAAATTAGTTAATCGGAGTAGAGTAATTTAGACCAATCTCGGCAGACCTTGTCTTCGATAAGTGCTGCCGGTTTTTCATCACCAAAAATAGGTTCTGCAAGGAAGGGACCAAACATAAATAAGGGGAAAGAGGTTAACTTTCCTGCGAATGTCCTTGGACTCGATCCCAAGCATGGGCACATAACATACTACCAGCTGGAACTGCTAGTTTCAATGATTCAATTAAAAATTATTTTTAAAGCAAGTAGCACTGTCCATAATGCCATGATCATGATGGATACAAAATCCGCAATGTATTCCATGTAAGACTATATGCAGGTAGTACAGATTACAGCACAAAACCTATATTCTTATTTCTCCATTGCTTGAACCTATCTATTTTTAACAATATTTTTGACCTCCTCACTTGTACAATCAGCAACTCTTCAGCAAGCATGATTCGTAGGATATATAGACCATGCAATTTCCATAATAATCATAACTTTTAAGTGTTATTACCTCATCTTTAGGAATTTTTTTCTTCTCATATCCCCATTTCCTTGCCAACTTCAAAGCTGTTTCCACACCCTCGGCACCAGTGTTCATGGGTAGTACCATATCATAGCCAAACATGCTTGTAAGGTGCTCAGCAAAGATTGGGAATTTATCGTTGTAAAAGGCTCTAGAGCTAAGAGTCAGCCTTTCTGCCTGCTCTTGTAATGCTCTCATGATCTTTGGATGACAATGTCCCTGTAAAAGAGCTATACAACTAACCCCAATTCTTTAAAAATAAATGGTGCTACTTAGAGAAAACCCTAAGCAATGATCGCTTCTATAGTTTTGTTTTTCACTTCAACCTTAGGGATACAGAATATCTTGTGCAGTCACAATATATTCATTTTAGGGGAAGAACAGTGACTTGTTTACCCATTCTTGCTACCTGATTAACTGCTGAGTAGGCTGCAAGAAAATCCAGGTACTTGTTGCCTTCTGGATCCCATATAGAAGATCCCCTTGCTCGAGAGAACACAACAGGTACTGGGTGGTAACTACATGAAACCAGATAGGTTTAACTTAGGAGAAACACTTACTCACCTTACTGACCAGAGCATAATTCATATACCATCCATAAATACTTCCTCACAATCTTAGCAATTTCCAATGCAAGTTATTTTAAATAATTTATCTATATCCAACATCAGCAGGGTTATCCATTAAATTATCATTTTTGCTTCTCCATAGTAGTTTGATTATCCTAGGACATTTTATTCACACCCATAAGCTCGGGTTTTTATATTTCATACTCCTAAATTGCCTTCAAGGAATCAAATCATTCTTCACAGTTCCACTTCTAGTCAAAACCTAGCGCCAGAGACTACTTAGGCAGCAAGGCACCTCTGGTAGCAAACTTATATATACATGTAATATGTATGTGACTGTGCGTGTGTGTGTATATACATACATACATACATACATCCATACATACATACATATATATATATAGAGAGAGAGAGAGAGACTAAAGAGACGTGTGCCAGTCAAGCACAGACATGAACAATTGGATTTCACAGACGAGCACTATCAATTTGGTTTGCAGAATATGGTACACAATACGATCTGCTGCGTCATTAAGCACACCGTTCCCAACATTACCACAATCATTCGTACATTCAATCTCAGATTGTTAAGCTCCCTGCGAACTTCTTAAATCAAAGATTCGCAACAGCGACCAAACTGAAAGAAACTGAACACTTCTAGCTTTGTTTAGTTTGAAACGCAAGCACAGTGTTAGACATCTTACGACGTAATCTTAAAAGGAGTAACTGATTGCAAGAGATGCATACATATCAAAAGCAGACATACCCATGTATCTTACTCTTACCCCTTATACCAAACATAATCAACCAATAGCAAGGAGACAAAAAAAAGAGAGCTCACTTGTGGGCACTGAATTCAGACTCCAAGTTGATGAGTTCTTGAGAAGACGAGGGATTGTTCCCTTGAGGAAGAGCACCAAAACTCCTACTACTTTCTCTGCAAACTCTGTTTAACAAACACTGCAGACGTCTCCTCGCAATCGCCATTCGAGAAGTTGAACTCGAGGAAAATAATGATGGAAAGGGTGTCCGCAAAAATACTATCGACACAATACTCAAAAATTTACCCTGAACAGCAAAGGTAGCATTTTTTTCCAAACACGAATAAAAAGCAGCGATCTTGAGCTGTGTATCATTCCTGTACAAAGCATGTTCAACTTAGGATGTCGTTTTACGCTTCCCATGTTGTCGTTTTACGCATCTGTAGGCACACAAGTGACACAACCCACTTCTTAGATCTTTACAGCACAGCATCTGTCGTTGTCTGCAAATCCGAGGTGGGCATCACACTTCACTTACGATTTAGGAATGTCTTTGTCTCAGCCTGAAACACAGATTACATTTGGCTTTTCATGAACTTACAAGAACATTAATAAATTTTATATTGAATTAAATGTCAGTTAAATTACGATTATTTTGAAATTATATAATAAAATCATGATGATAATTACGGCTTCTATTGTTTTTTTTGGTTACAAGGCGAGTTGAAAGTCTGCTGTTGGATGGTCATGACACGCATTCTGTCTCTGTGCAACCTAAAAAGATAAGAACAGACCCTTAATGGTGCATTCTTACGTTGGATACCACTTTTTGGTTCTGAATTCAAAGATATTGTCCTCATCTGGGACTCCGTCAATGATCAAGTTTTTTACAATCTGGGTATTGACAATCTCTACCCCACATTGTGTACGAGTAGGGTTTGGCAACATAGTCCTAAAGCCAATGGACAAATTCCAACACTTAAATTTGTCAGAAAGTTTGAATCTTTTAGCCATTCTCTTAAGTTACAAGAGCACATCTCTTGATTTGAATGTTACAAGATAAATACGTGTGACTGAGTAGCTATATATATCAGAAAGTTTGAATCTTTAAGCCATTCTCTTAAGTTACAAGAGCACATCTCTTGATTTGAATGTTACAAGACAAATAAGTGTGACTGAATAGCTATATATATATAATATAGAGAGATAGACAGGTCGCATATCTGCAACTATGGTTTTCCAGAACAGATCAAAGTATAACATCCAGAAAATTATACAAATATTATCCAAAGGCAAAAACATTGAGGCCAAAAATATACACCATCTTAGACAACAATGACACCAAATAACCATATCAAACAGGGACAGCACATTGCTAGATAAGAGTACTTGTTCTATACCAAGTACCAATTTTGTTGATTCTCAAACTTTCTTTCAAAAGAATCAATTCAAATGCATAGGGTTAAGAGGAAAGATAAGGACACTGCTCGATGGCTGGTGATTTAAAGTGAGCAATAGGAATGGTTTAGGATATCAATCAGAAAGGTGAGCAATAGAATGACAACCTACATACCTGTATAACAAGGGAAACTAGGGGTTCACTAAAATTGAATTGCAGGGCATTATCAACTACAGCTATCAGAGCTTAGCATGAGCTAATGCTTCTGCCTATTGAACTCCAGAGATATTCATCTTTAGAATAGTATAAATCAAGAATTGGGAAGTAAGTGCTAAATTTAAGATATAAATGCAATCATTCTGGCTAATGAAAACCTAAATAAGAGTGTAGGGAACTCAATATTGTGTTTCAGCTAGATACCAGAATCAATGGTTTCAAATAAGGAAAATGATAAACCTCAAATGTTAGCATTATATAAAGTGATTACGGAATGTTAAGACAGTCAAGTTGAAACAACTGGATTTATCAAACAAATCAGAACCTGGAGAACAGAAATATAGCAAGTTTTGACAACTTGATCCGACAGAGATTGCTTTTAGATGGTTAATGAACAGTATTTTCTCAAACTGAAACAGGAGGAATCATTTTTACAGCAAGTATTGCACAGATGCTTTACTCATGATAACCTAAATAAGGAGTGCAAGGCACTAAGTTGAGCTCCCATGCATAGCTTTGTCAAAGAATTCGACTAAACCAGATACTGGAAACATGAAAAATGTTTTGAAAGTTGACCAAGCGTATGATACAATATGGGCTGCTTCAAACACTTCCAAATACTGGCAGCAGGATGAATTGGAGCAAGCATTGAATATATGATTGACAACCCAAAATCTAGAAAAGAAATACTAAAGAAAACTACAATGGCTTGATTGGCAGGTCTAAGATAAAATCCTCTCAACTGAAAAAAGAAACTTAAAAAGATATATATAAGTGATAAAAATTAATCTCTCTCAAATTCAGTTAGTCCAATATCAAACAGCCATTCAACTTTAAAAAGAAATGGTTAAGCTGTCAAATGAAGTAGAAGATGAACAGAGCATTAATCATCAATTCCGAATGTGAACAGTAAAATCATAGGACCTCCACCAAGAACTACCCTAGTTGATGTAAAAGAATAGGGAATCATGACTAACGATTATAAATTTACAGATATCAAAGTCAACGTTTGATTTTTCAGATTATGGAAGAAAAATTTACACGGTGATTTAGATTGAAAAATGCATAATTAACAGAAATGAGTAAGGATACCATAAGATATAAATCCATTTAAAAGTTTTGCCTCCACAATGGTTTCTTGAGGAGGAAGAATCCAGAAACTTATATACAGGAAGCAGATTAGTATGAATTCCAAATAGTCAATCAAAGAGGGCAATTCACATTTTACAGAGAGAGGATTGCTTTTTTGTTAAGTTGCACCATACGTGCAAAACAAGAAAAAAAATCTAGCAGATAATAATCTGTATCTGCAAAGAATTTGACATCATGGAAAGAAAAGATTATAATAAAAGAAAGCATCGAGAAAGATATGTAAGGCTAGAGAAACATGCATTATGAGTTTGGCAACTACGATTATTGAAAGTAATTCATGGCACGATCACATAACTGTGAGCAGGGAAACAAGGATTCATAGTTGATAATGACAAGGACTGATAAAATGGAAGGAAAGGAAAGGCAACCTAATTAGTTCTAAGATCTGCAGATTGAAAGGATGAGTAGGCAACAATGGCAGAACCCTATATCCGCGACATCGTCTGGACATGAATCTTCCATGATATTCCTCACAGGCACCATGGTATAAAGAACAGGAGTAGTCTGGTTTTAGAAACCTAGGAATGAAGCCCTGAGCAGACACATCCTAAATAAACTAAGGAAATATTTGAGGAACAAATTCCTAGATCTTTACCATACAGCTTAAACCTCAAAACACATTTCAAAACTCAGGTGGCCATTATAAATGCCTGGATCAAGTTTTCGGCTGCCTGCTTTTGCTCTGGTGTGCCAGATATATGAGCAATTCGATCGCCCCTACCAGACTTCGCATCAGAGATCTCTATAATGGCTCCTGATATCTGAAATAGTAACATATAGAATGAGAACAAAACACCAACAGTGAAGACTCACCATAATTGTGAGTAACAATACTGTGAATCTACAATGACAACTTCTCATGAATTTAACTGACAAAAGAAAACTTTTATGTACAAGCTAGTAAATTCAAGATCCACAACACTTTGAAGCCAAATTTAAAGTCTATTTACAAATGCATATATGCGTGTTAGTTTGTGCGTCTGTGTAGAGAGAGAGTGCCAGAGTTATTTGCTTATTTGTGTATACGTTTCAACATAATTAAATGGGAAAGTAGGCCTAAATTGCACCTGTATTTTTGGCATTGTAATTCATTCATACAAGTAAGAACGATGTCAAATTTCTACAAGTGTACCTCTGATTTCCATACTGTTTCTATGTACGATTAACAAAATCAACACGACATTAACGCACCTTATAGTTCCAACATGAAATCCTTGCAAAGAGTAATCATTAATTCTTAAAAAATAATGAAAAGGAAACTCTAACCCTCTGGAAGACATATTAATGATATAATTGACATCATAAACATATCCAGTAAAGTCAAATAAAAGCACAAATGACCATTCAACATCTGAAAAAGCAGCGAGGGTTCTATTTTTGTCCATCATTTTATGAAAATTTGAGCATTGCTCTTTTATAGATAATGGCAACATAATAAATTATGTATGTGATAATAGATATTAATTCAGTGAAATCAAGACCATGTTTTGATGCCTGTGTAGAATTTTTTTAAGAGAAATCCGAATGAAGTGAAAGAAGAAAAAAAGGAAAAGGAATTATTATCAAGGGCAAAGCAATTCAACACTTGATGTCAACGCAAAACCATACAAATATCAGCATTTTTTCAACAGCAGTAAAGTAGCTGTACTTAACTGTTTAGGTTCTTATTTGCCACAATATCCAGAGAGAACCATATCAAAAGATAAAAGTGAAGAACAAACCTTGCGAATGTTGTCCATATTTGTCCCTCCTTTGCCCATCACCTTGCCCATAGCATGGGCAGGCACTAACAAGTCAAGAGTTGAGGGTGACGGCAACCTGCATCAGTAAAGAAAATCAGCTTGGTAAAAGAGGTCACAGAATGAAATGTTGATAGAAGATTTGGGCAAGGTACTAACCCTCCATAGAGCTTAGATGATGAATACAAAGGCATTGAACCATAGCTTTTCTCTCCCACCTGATAAGGAAAAGTATAAGAAATAAACAAATGCTAACTTGACTATAAACTAATGAATACACTTTTTAAATAAAAAGCAATATCCAATAAGGTGAACTCTGTTTCAGGCTGAGCCAGCAAATTATCATTGCATCTAACCAAGCAAGGTCAAAATAAGAGGAAATAGAAATGAAAATAAAAATTAGAAATGAAAATCTGACTTCAAATTTCAAACTTTGTGCATTGACTGACATGTCCACTTGGATTGTTAGCTCGATCAGTAGTGAAAGTTCAATCATTATCCTAATACACAAAAACAAATGGAAAGGACCAAAAAGTCTCATTGAGAAAGGATGCCACTTGGTTGGAAACACTAAACAGACCTGTAGAGTCTAGAAAGGTTATTAATTTTATATTTGGATAACGTATTTCATAGATTGCAGAAAATACTAAAAAGTATTGTGCTAACATGGATTGTAGGCCTTTCACCCAAAAACAAATAGAAGGGTAACAAATTAACTTCCTACAAACAAATTTATCACCCATCATCAGGAATCAATACAAAAGACCCCAAATCATTAAGTTGACAGCATAAAGGTCTTATCAAATAATGAAATGAGGATTTAAGTGTAAATTAAAGATTAATAAGCTGAACATACTGATAAAGATCCATATCCATAAAGGCTCCTCGATGAAAGCAGGCCCAAGCCACTTCTAGTTTCTGTCCTGTCATAACTCAGTGGGGCAACTGAAGGTAGGATAGATGGTACAGAAAAACTAGTACCACTAGGATACAAAGATTCAGAACCAACAGAGTTATGGCCGCTGTCCTTTTCTTTTAGCACATCATCTCTAAGCCGTAACACGATCTGGACAAGTGCATCTCTCACACTAACAACTTCCCCTGCCACCTATTGACTTGAAAGGTCAGCACACAAACAAACAGGTAGTTAACAAAAAAATTCACAGGCTTGATCAATCAGACCTCAACAAGTTCTTCATTGGGGTCTGCACGTTCAGGCTTCTGACCTTTGGATATACAAATACTGGTTTTAGTTTTCTTTCGAATTTCATTTATAATTGAACCACCTTTTCCAATGATACATCCAATAACTTTAGATGGAATAAGTAGCCGAATGCTAGTGGTGGTCTCATCTCCATCATTAATCTTCCCTTGGAGCAATAGAACAGCTTCAACAGCCATGGATTTCAAATCATCATGTGCCTGCAAAATGATAGTTCCATTAGGAAATCAGACGGACGAGAAGTGACCCCTAGAACTGCCCCATTGTTTCTTTCACTAAAATTCCAGCAATCCAATTCTGAAGTTCAACAACTGTTACTAAAATCTCAGACCTAAAATCTGCATTTCCAGCAGTCTAACATCCAACAGCCCAAATCCCTAATTTTTGTTAGTTTTAACTACTAGTTTGATATTGCTTCTATTCATCTACATCAGTTTGATATAAGAGCTTGGGTTCACCAATGGGGATGCGTCATGGAAGCGCATCTACAGGAATATTCAATGATCAACAGCAGGATAAATTAATTCTAAGGATCACAAAAAAATTGGATGTTGATGATCCTCTTTTATAAGGTGCACCAATAACTAACTCCCTGGTTACAACTTCCATAAGAAAGAAACCCTAACAAATTATGGAGAGGATAGATAGCCTTGAAAATTGTTCTCAAAAGGTCAGAGCTCCACAGGAAAGAATTCTGCAAACCAGCAACCTACACTTTATGCTAAATATGAAAAAATAAGCTAATAAACAAGATGAAGGTGCTGATACTAATCAATATGTAGCACAAGGAAAACTTGTTGGTGGATAATCATATTCTGATTTTGATTCCTCAAATTTAACAGACACTATCTCTGCGGAAGTGTTTGTTCTTAGTGGTAAGACAGTTGGCACCTCTCGATCAACTAATCAATTAGAATCTTCAAGCCTATATGCTAAAGGAAATCAGGTATTTGTGAAATGGAGAGATTAACAATGGCAAATGATCAAATCATTAGAGATAAAGAAGCATGAGGAAGTGGTTTTTTTGACAAACCCTAAAGCTGAAACAATTGAACAATAAGTTGAAAACACTTAAACAACAAGATGAAACATCTAAAAAACAAATTCAAGGCACAGGAACAACAGAATAGGGAGCTGAAAAGATTAACCAGCAACCACTAAGGGCTTTGGAGCCTCTTTGCCCAAAATTTAGTAATATCCTTCGTGTTGAGAAAGTAAATGACAATATGGGGGCAAAAATCAAAACGGGGCTACTGAAAATTGTTTCAAATTCATTTCTTGATCTGAATGAAGATGCAAAATTGACACAACATATGACTAAAGGAGAAGTTGTGAATGCTTTTGCAAAGTCAAAATTCAGAAACGATTGCAAGTTAATGTTTTTTACCACAAGAAGCAACAATACTTATGTTCTTGATACCTATAAGGTAGAGAAGTCACGTAGTTTCGTTATGGAACCCCCTCCAAATACAACTATTGAGCCAAACTTTACCTTAAAGGGCCAGTACATCGAATTAAACTCAGAAGATTACTGGTTCAGGTTGACTCTTATCAAGCCAAGAGGAATGATGTAGAATTAAAAAAAAGAATTCTTAGTTTAATTTTATTTATTAGAAAAGGAAAATATTTCTACTTTATTTTGGTCTTATTAGTTAGGGTTAAGTTTATTAAGGAATAATAAGAATCCTTATCAAATAGGATTATATTCTTATTTTGAAAGTTTAGTAGGTTTTCTTATTCCATTAGAATTAGGGTTTTGAGAGTTTTCTATATATAGTGTAATTAACCTTTCAATACGAATACCTACATTTCCTATATAAACTTTGAGTTTTCAATTAAAAGGTATGATGGTTTCTTCTAAGAGTGTAAGTGTTTCCTAGTTTCCTATCCTAGGAACAATTACTAGAACTAACCCTTTGATTGTTTCTATCACTAAAACTCCAGCAATTTTAAAGCTAAACTTTTCAGCGATCCAACTCTGAAGTTTCAACAATTGTTACTAAAATTTCAGACCTGAAATCTGGATTCCAGCAATCTACAACATCCAAGAGCCCAAATTCCTAATTTCTATTGAGTTTTAGCTACCCTACCTACATCATACTAACAGAGATTCAAATAAGAGACCAAATTCCAACCTCTGTTCCTGTAACAGTGATGATGCACTCCTTGCGGCCAGCTTTTGTATCATCAATCTCAATATGAGCTCCACTAGCCTGCCTTATGCTTTTGATAGTCCCACCTCCTTTGCCAATGACACGGCCAATCTTGTCTGAGGGGCAGAGCATTCGTATAACTAACTCCTCAGATTGGGAAGAACTGCCAAAACTAGGAAGAACTGGGAGGTTAGATGAATAAACAGGCCACGAACTCCCATTCTCCCCATATCCCTGAAGTTCAGGAACATTTGAAGCCCCTAATACTGGTGGAACAGATTTGGAAGGAACTATCGAATCTGCATTGGCATATAATCCACCTGGAGGATAAATAGGTAGATCTGCTGGAATGATGATGTTTGGAGGAACTTCTGGCAGAGTTGTCTCAAGGGGAATTTCTTCTTTAGGACTAAACTTGTACATAATTGCAGAAATTGCAAATAAGGCTTTCTTCACAGCTTCTGGCTCACCAGTTATCTGCTCCCATCATGACAGAATTTAAGAGCCACAAATGGAAGAAATATACAATAACAACATAGTGCAGACATCAAATGAATGTCAAAATTCCAGAGATCAAAAGTATGGTTTCTATAAACTCCATCGATGTGGTTACAGGAGCTGAATAACTTCAAAAGAAAATAGTTCTCCGGGATATCTCACTGACAATATCACAACATCAAAAGATTAATCAATCAAAAAACATATGAACTTGAAAAGGTACTTAGATGAAAGCATGACTGCACATTAGGCTAAAAATTTGCTCAAAATCAACAAGAGGCATCAGTCTAAAACTGCAAAATAAAAAAAAATTACAGATATCCAAGAATGGACCTTCTGTGCGCTGCCACATGCTACAATGCGACTTACAAGCCTAAATGAGACTTGATAAATTGTTTGGGTTCCAGCACAGTCCATGAAAATCACAAACATTTTATTCACATATAAAGAAACAAGAACTCGTTCATGGCACTCAAACCTTTGATTTGTCATATGTTTCCCAAAACAAATTCAAGGAACTTACATATATCCAACAAACAGAAAACAGATGATTCTCTACAATACAACTAGATCAGCCATGAATATATAGCAAAGATTCAACCATTAAAATGTGCTTAAACTTTGAGCTACTAACCATTACAAAATTGTCAAAGTCCATAGCACATGAGTGTTCAGGATCAGAGGCATCCTTTGCCGCAACTTTAATGTTTGCCCTTGTTTTGCCCCTCAGTTTCTTGATAGTCATGCCAGCCTTACCTATGATATTAGCAGACTGGCTAGACGGAACAAGAATTTGGCATTCTTCCTTATCCTTCCTTTTCTTGTCATAATCTTCAGTAGATGCAACCGCATTACAAATTGCAGTATGAACTCTGAGAAGAGCGTCCTGAGCAGGGCATAAAGGATCTTTCTCATTGAAGTCCTCATCAACCTCCACATCTATCTTGGACTTAACATAGCAATACACAATTATGACCCTATCCTTGGCACCAGGAAATGGGTCCACTACCTTAACCTTAGCTCTAGTCTCTTGCCTTATTGCATTAATGATCTTCCCACTTTTTCCAATAACGCTACCAATAACCCCATCTGGGCATAATATTCGATAAATAACCAACTCATCATTTCCTTTTTCATCTTTTGCATTCAGTCTTCGCTTCTGGTTGCTGTTATCTGCATCGTGATCTCTTTGAAAACGCGAACGTTTCCCAGTTTCACGCATTGCCTCCTGAAATCATAAACAAATTCTGAATAACTATCATGAAAAACGCTGAAAAAAAAATTCCAACGGATCAACATCCAATGATCTTCTCAGTGGAACCAGTCACTACAATCAGTGAAGTGTTCAAAACAAAAAGAATAGAAAAGCAGCAATAGAATTTTGAAGATGGGCAAAATAAGGAGTATCTGGAGTTTGCTTTTTAGCGGAAAGTTCGTACCTTTGAGCGCAAAACCCTAATTAGAAAAACAGAGAGAGAGAGAGAGAGAGAGAGTCAAGTCGAGAGAGTTCTATGTGTGGATAGAGCAAGTGTGACCCTGAAAGTTAATCCTTTTAAAATGTATTTTGTTTTTTAATTATTATAAATGCATTTTTTATTTTTTAATATTTAACTAAGATAAATCTTTATTATTAAAGCTCATGGCTTCTCTGCTTTTCTGCCCTCCCTCCTTATGTTTGACCTTCTCATGTACTAACTTAAATCTTCGCAAACTGGCGTCTTGAGAGCTTCCCTTTCTTTGACAACATACATAATCAAAATTTGCAGCTGCCCAGTTAAACTTGTCGATCCCAATCCAAAAACAATTGTTTTTCTTTTGGTTTACTCGTAAAAGGTACGATCTTTACCCAGCTAGGAACTCCAACAGCTATTAGTTTTGGCTTTCCATCTTCAAACTTTGGATGGTTTCTCTTAATCGTCTTTCTTTCTTCCTTTCCGTTTCGGGTTTCTTCTGTCAATCTATTTCTTGTTCGATTTAATGCTAGGTCAATACTTCTTTTTAATTCTATTTGTTGAAGGCTCACCTTGTGCCTGTTTGATTAATAGCTGACTGGAATTAAGTTTTATGTTCTGCCATTGAAAGCATATAAGGGTTTGGAGCTAAAGATCCATTGATGTTCTCAACATTACATTTGGAAGTTCCTGTCTTGATGAATAATGGTCATTGATAAGACAGTGCTGGAATTGAATGATGCGGAGACTAGCAGAATTACTTATATCTGAATCTCTTTACGTCTTATTTTGTGAAGTGAGTATGGTCTGACATCACTAGGTTTGAGAAAAGGGATATGATATTTATGTGGAAAAGAGTGCGTATTTATATGCTGTGGTAGTGTGAAGCATCAAGTTATTAATTTGTTACCTGATTGTTCCAAACTTTTACACCATTTCTTGGTTTTTATTTCCATTAGTTCACATGGACCTAGAGCAAGATGTAGTAGAGACTTCTTCAAGAGAGCTAGGGATCTCAGTTAGCTCTAATCCGGGTAGCTCAGATCTTGTATCTCGGGCTAGGAAGCTGCTTTTTCGCAGGATGCTGATTGGAATTAAAGATGGTCGATTTTTCTTAGGTAGCTTCCATTGCATTGACAAGCAAGGAAACATCATTCTCCAAGATGCAGTAGAATATCGTAGTACAAGACGCTCCCCTCCTTCACCAATGGAGCAGCGGTGCCTTGGTCTTATTCTTATACCAGCATCCTGTCGGACATCCTGTCATGTGGACTGCTCCATTGAAGAACAGCTATCACTGCTAAAGGTTCAGGAATAGGAGCCTTTTGTGTTCAGTAATGTTGTGATTGGAACAAGATGATCATAATGTACTTTTACTGGTTTGCCATAACCCATATTTTTTGGTTGGCTGACAATTCTCCTGCAAAAGTAGGAATATTGCATTGGCATCCATCTTGATACAGTTTCAGAGATGAATTGCATGCTTGTTCTCCTCTCTATTTCTGTACACAAGTATTTAAGGACTTTGTGGCCTCGGCTAGCTTTTAAGCTTCTACAAATTTTATCCCATGTTGCTTTCATAATCTAGGAAGTAATCCTAGTCATTGACTCTCTTGCATCGGGTTGCTTATGTTTAATCTTGAATTTCATGAGCTGGGTACAAAATCTACCCCAACTTATGGTTCCACCTAATGAGATGTGAACCAATTCAAGAGTCTCAAATATCATCTTAAGTGGCATCCATTCTGCGAATCTAGTGCTGTGAGTTCAAACAGAATGCCATTGCATTTTTCTATTCCAAAGGTGAACCATGTCAATCATGCCTCGTGAAAGACCATAGTCCTGGTATCTTTGTGGTGAACTGTAGAGTGATTTATGAGATATTCAGTGCAATGGGAATTTCGCAGCCTCGGGTCAACTAATTGTAGCATTTGATATTGCATGGTTTGATTAAGAAAGATGTTCATTTATGAAACTCCCTTTATGAGAAACATTCATCCTGCATTTCTTGGACATGTTGTTCAAGTTGAGCATATTTTTCCTGGCATTGCTGCTGGGTAATTATGTTTCATCTTGTGAAAGATTCATTATTTTGTGAAAAACAAGCCGACACTTGTGTCTGCTATTAAGTTTCCTTGGCTACAACTTCCTGGCTGGTTGGAGTCTTTTTAGGTTGATGTGATTATTGTGAAATTGTTTGGAAAAGCAGTGGCTGATTTGCAGCTAAGCTGGCTAGATTCAAAGTTGCTTTGGTATATGCATTGTGCAATTTAGTGTTGTCTTTGATGGACACAATTCAGAATGTAGTCTAGCTTGGTCATATCAGAAAATCCTTCTTTTATCAACAACGATGAACTTGGATGACGAACTAGCATGTATGTAATGTACCAAGTCAATCAATGGAGTTCCATGCGAGACCTGGATGGCCACTGAACGTGGGAACTGCACATGATAAGCAGCTTCCATCTCATTCACATCTTAAAACCAGCAAGGTGATATAAAAACTTGTCACTGTAAGGGATAAACAATAAGGTATACTGCAGAACAACAGCGTCAATTTGTATTGCAAAGTTCACCGGTGAGGATGCTCCTGTCATGCCCTGCAATGGGAAATAAGAATAACAAGGAACTCTGAACTCAAGTAATTGACCTGATTTCCTCTGCAAATCCTTAAGCTAGTATTACCCCATAAGAGTGCTGTTACAATGAGCTCGGAAGGCGGTCTTAAGTAGAAACCAGATTTACCTGCAGAGACGCATTTCGTAAGCTTGTTGATTGTAACAGGTGCGGAGATCCAAAATCTTACCTTCTTGAGGTCCTATATCTTCCCAACGCTTGACTCCATTAGCAGCAACTGTGAATAGTAATCTGTCAAAGCACTTCATAATATAGGAAAGTAGCACTAAACTGTAGAAGACAGATCTCTCACAGAAAAGTAGGGAGCTTTTCTTGAAAAATTTTTCTCTCAACTTTTTCTGGCGTCATGCCCCGGAGACGGAAATCCAAGACTCCGGCCACCGTCAACCACATGGCCAGACAAGCTTCCGCCGCCGCCGCCTCTACAGATTCCGGCGACATCCCAGGTGGTCCGATTGGCACACAAATTACACCAACAGATTCGGTTTTTCCCGATCTACAAAGCCCACAGTACCATTCCAGGCGAGATTCCTTGCAATCCAGTCAAGCAATCGTTGAAGAAGGAGCATTTGGAGACGTTGGAGCAGGAGCGGGAGGCGCCATTCTTCGACGTCCTCCATCGCCACCGTCGACTGCGCATGAACTGGTGGGAGACGCGCAGCAGGTGTGTGCTCCACTGCCTACTCAGGCACCGATGGAGAAGACCCATCCTTCATCATCGGTGCAGGTTCACCAGCTCCCTCCGCCGAATGGAGTCCTCCCAGCGCCGCCGGCTGCTTCTCACCCACAGCCAACACCGAACATGCAACATGGACAAAATGCCTCGTCAGCCCTTGGAGGAGCTGATAGTCTCCACCAGTGGACCCGATGCTTAGTCGGTTTTTTTCCGGGGTATAATATGCCCTTCCCTGCTATGCAAATTCTTGCAGCGAGGGCATGGAAGACTCATGGTCTTGAGGATGTTATATCTGCAGGTACCGGTTTTTTCCTCTTTCGTTTCCATTCGGAGGAGGCTTTACAAGTCATCCTCGAGCAGGGTCCATGGGGTTTTGGTAGAAAATTCATTGTCCTACAGCAGTGGCACCCTCATTTTGTGTTTGACAAATCACAGGTTTCCAAAGTGCCTGTGTGGGTACGGTTACATGATCTACCGTTTCCTCTATGGAATGAGCGAGGTCTTGGTCTAGTGGCTAGCAGGATTGGGAGGCCCATTCTTTGTGATCGACATACTTCTGATATGACTCGACTCGCATTTGCCAGACTTTGTGTTGAGCTATCAGCTGCAGATGAGCCTATTTCTGAGGTCGAGTTTGCTTGTAGTAGGTTGAGCGATAAGCTGTTTCGTGTTCGAGTGAAGTATGAATGGATACCCAAGCGGTGCTCCAAATGTAGTGTTTTTGGTCATTCCTGTCCCCTTCCGACTACTGCAGACTCGCAGGTTGTTACTCCTACTAGAGAGGTGGCGTTAGATCAGAGTCCTAGGAGTACTCCTTCTCCTGTAGCTTCCCCATTGTTTAGGGAAGTAATCCAGACTCCTACCCATGATGATTTGGGGACCTCAGCTGCTCATGTTGTTGAGACTGTAGCGCGGATTACTCCACGTCAACTATCTAGCCCTCCAGAGACAGAGCAGATTGTTCCTACTGAGATGCGGGCTAGTCCGAGTCGGACACCTAGTCCAGCTATTTTTACAGAGATGAGAACCACTCCTAGTCGGATGCCTGGTCTTATGAGTTCAGAGGCTTCTATCCCTAGTAGTAGTCACGAATCTAGATTTGCTGATACCTTTGGAGATTTGTCACTTGATGACTCGTCAGCTTCTACTCTATTTTCGGCCCAGTTGGTTATTGGGAAGGAAAGTGAGTCTAAAGTTTCGGATTCGAGTCTCGGCAACGGTAGTGTGGGAGCTCATCTAATGTAGTGACTCCTTGTGCGCATCGAGCACTGGGCTGCCTTTCCGAAAAGCTAGCTGGGATCAAACCGTGATTTACTTCCCTCACACAATGTTGGGCCAAAGTGTGGGAGTGCCTAGGGTGGGCGCTCCACCTTATGATTCCAAGGGATTGACAGGGGATGGAGTGAGACAGGGGATCGGCCCCTCTAGTTGATTCGCAGTATTATTTTATATATTCAATTTCCTATGATAGAAAGTTGAAACATTAGGAACCTTAATGGCCCCAATACTCGGCGGCTAGTTAGGGATTGGATTCGTTTTCATGATCTTGGTTTGATTGATCTCTTGGAGACAAAGGTAGCCTCTCTTAACCTGGGAAGTGTAGTTTTTGCTACCTGTCGGGGAGGAGATTTTTGCTCGAGTCTCGTTTTCAGATACCCAATCTTCAGCGACATATCTGGAAACTTCTCATTTAGCTTTGTTTTTTTTTTATATTTGAGGGCTGCCTGTCGCTTATTTGTTTTCTTTTTTTATATAATTTTTGAGTGTTTCCTTTGGCCTCTTTTGCATTGAACCTTCCTTTTATTAATACATTGTTATATTTTGTCACTTAATGATTGTTTCTCATCAACTGTGGATTGAAAGGCAAAAGGCTTTGGAATTAATTTTTGTAGTTGTTGATGAACGGATTCAAGGGAATATGAACTATCTGAAGTCTCTACATTGAGGAGTTA
>JANVCQ010000002.1:41447019-41461084 GCA_025531925.1 Erythroxylum plowmanianum | reverse complement strand
GTCAAGCTTAAATGATCATTGAAAATGACAGTTCCAGAAAAATGTGCAGCAACTTTAGATCCATTCGGTAAAGTGACGAAAATTGGTTTAATTTGTTTATAAAAGGTAAAAGAGGATAAGGAATGTGTGATGTGATCTGTTGCACCTGTGTCAACTATCCAGTATGAAAATTTAGCAATGGAAAGAGAGGGAAGTGGTTTACCATCAGAGGCAGCAAGGGTGTATGAGGAAGCAGGATCTGTCATGATGTGATTGGTAACATGAGGCATGCATGAGGTTGAAGCCTTATCAGGTAAGGTGGTGGAATGGAGCAAGGTAAGCAGTTGATCATATTGCTCTTGAGTGAGAGTAACACCTGAAACAGAAGATGGTTGACCAACAGGCATAGCAGCAATGGATTTAGCATCTTCCATAGAATCAGCAAGTTCATCAGAAATAACATTATGAGCACAAGAAACTGGAGGACGATGCTTAAATCCAGAGGGATAGCCATTCTTCTTGTAACAAGTCTCAACAGTGTGCCTTGGTCGTTGACAAAAAGTACACCAACGTTTATCAATAGTTGATGAAGAAGAATAAGAAGATTGTGATTTTCTGAATGAATCATCAGTGGATCTAACAGTATTACTAACAAACACTTTAGAAGCACCAAGAGATAATTGCCTTTCCTGTTGAATAACTTTAGAGAATACTTTGTTGATAGAAGGAAGAGGTTCCATCAAAAGTATTTGAGATCTCACAGCAGAGTACGAATCATTCAATCCTTTTAAGAAACGAATCACATAGTCCTGATTATGATAAGTTCTAGCAGTTGTAACAGCACCACAAGTACAAGGTGTATCACATGAACAAGAAGGTAATGGCCGAAATTGCAGCAACTCATCCCAAAGGATTTTAAGTTCAGTAAAATAATTAGTGACAGTTTTATCATCTTGTTTAAAGGCATATATTTCTTCCTGGAGATCAGAAATGCGACAAAGATCACCTTGTGAAAAGCGTTCACGAAGGTCGATCCATATTTCAGAAGCTTTATCAAGCCATAAAACACTATTGAAAATGGAAGGCGTGATTGAATGATTAAGCCAGGAAATGACCATATTGTTGCATCTTTCCCAAGCATGAAACAGAGGATCTGTGATTGGAGGAGCAGGAATAGTTCCATCAACGAACTGGAGCTTATTTTTGGAGAGGAGAGCCATTCTCATAGCTCGAGACCAGTGATGGTAATTCAAACCGGAAAGTGGAGGAGTAACGAGAACCAGGGATGGGTTTTCATTAGGATGAAGATAGTAAGGGCTAGAAACATGACTGGGATCAGTATTGTAAGCCATAGAATCGACAAAAATTTCAAAGATCTGAGAATGAAATCTCAAAGATCGAGAAAACAGAGAATGAGAGCGGAAGAAAAACGCTCTGATACCATGTGGAAAATGTTGGAATGAATTTTCTTATCGTGAAAACAATCATGTACATCAGTTATATACAGGCTTTCAGCCAGTAAAAGACAAAGAATAGATTCTAGAAAAAGTAAATACAGCTGTACAAATAACGAACTTGAAACTAATTCTATTAACTATATATTTAAGCTAAATGACCAATTTATTTTAGCTAACAGTGGTACCAAAATAAGACAAAGACACAAAGGCAACAAAAGCTAACAACAAAGGTGATTGCATTTGAAATGGAAACACCTTTTAATACATGTGAAAAGATAGAAGACAATAGATTTTGTGAATAAATGGTGGACATTGTGAAAATGTTGAAAGGAAAGAGAGAGATACATATACAACAATGGAATGGCAGAGTTGCTAACTTATGTGTTCTCTACAACTTAGTACCTGAGGATCAAACTCATTTATTTTTCAATGTTGTTATTTAAAAGCCATTTGGAGTTGTGTTTTGCACCTACTGTCGTCACCTTGTGACCAATATGATTAGGGCTCTATATTGGCATGGGTCATTATCAAATCGAAGAACGATGCTCCTAATGTTACTCTTTTCTCTACTGCCTTTTCACTGGCTATCTACAATATATGGCCGAAGCTAAACAACCGAAAATTCACTGCAACCAAAACTGAGAAATACATCCTAGCTGATAAGCTTGTCAATCATATAAGAGAATGTCTTTTGGCCAAGGATTCACAGACTACTCACCACGGAAGTCAAGCATTCTTGGAAACTTTAATATTTAATGCTTCTTAATTGTTATTCTTGTCTTTTGTCAGCATCTCCTTTAGCTCTAGTCTTCCATTAGAATAATAAAGTGATTATCTTAGTACTCTTTTGTAAAGTTGTAAATAGTTCCATCTATAGCAATTTATCTTCATTTCCCAAAAAAAAAGGATAGGTTCATAAGTTATAAACATCAGGCCCACCGATTATATGTCTAAATTCAACATTTTTTTTTGCAAATTACATTTGTTTCCTAAGCCTTTGACTATTTTCTTCCTGATAGCACCTCTAATAAACTTAAATAAGTTGGAAACATAGACTTTGTGCCAAAAATTATATTAAAAGATTTTTTATTTGTTCCATCTTCATGTTTAACTTACTTTCAGTTAATAAGTTACTAAATGACTAAAATCTAACACTAATCTTTTGTTCTAATCTTTAATTATTTTAGGATTTTGAGAATAGAAGAGTCTTAGCTATTAGGCACGAAAAAGAGAGGTTGTACAGGTTGAATGTGATAAGTTTTTCTCAACATTTTATACCTGATGTTCTCAATAATTTCCATGTAAGCAATATTCTTTATTCTAATATATACCTACATATAAACAAAGTTGAGCAAATAAATATAATAAAATGAGTGATCTATAGTCTCAAATAGGTCAATTTAAATGTAAATTTTGGTTTATGGTGTTCTAGGTTAGGACAAACATCTTTTGATGGATTGCATCATTCACATTTCCTTAAAGGAAGCTTATTTAAAACAAATTTACTTTTGTCATGTTTGTCCTTTGGTTAAGCAAATTAGACATGTTTTTAAAGATAGCCATATAAGTTCTCATAATTGTTTTGACTTAGTTCATATAGACACATTATAGTAAGTTTTTTAGAGGTAAAGGTATTCTTCATCAAAGAACCTATGTATATACATCATATCATAATTGTAAAGTCGAAAAGAAATATAAAAATTTGCTCAAAGTTGTTAAACCTCTAACATTTGAATTAAAAATACAAAAGAATTTTCTAATTTAAGTTTATTCTTATTGCTAATTACATTTTGAACATGATTCCTTTAGAAAGATTATAATTGGAAAACCTTTTTTGAGATATTAATAGGATAATGTCTTTGTTTTGCTACTAATATTTTACCTTACAAAGAAACTCGATCTATAAGGTGCATTTTTATGTTACCCAAGGATTCAAAAGGGATATAAGTTGTATAATTTATAGAATAATAATTTTTTTTTATCAAAGTGAGATCTTGTATTTCATGAAAATGTAATTTCTTTTGATTGTATTGCACAACAGAATTATAATTTATCTTTGTTTATGATTCCAAACATGAAAATTCCAATTGTTTCTTCCTCTTCTACAACAAAATAGTGGCCGATTTGATAGCTTGACTTTAATAATGTCTTCCTTCATAATTTTTTAAAAGAAGTGTATATTTTGCCACCTGAAGTGTATGGAAAGGCCAATACAAACGATGTGTGTCTTTTGAAAAGGTTATATCGATAACAGAATTTAAAGTTTACCAAATTTTTATTTTTCTTAGAATTCATTTAGTCAAAGAATGATAATTGCTTGTTTACTAGAACCTGAATTTTTGGCTAAACCGATTTATATTGATGATGTGGTGATTATTAGAACTAGTGAAGGCACAGTTAAGTAAGTCATGATAACTTTAGAATAGAAGTCAAAGAATTAAGTTATACCAAGTATTTTCTAAGACTTCAGTTGTTTAAGGTATTTTTTTAAATCACCATAAACTTGTTTAAGACATCTTGGTGGTGGTTGGAGTGGTTTAAAGGATGCAGAGTTTCCTCTTCCCAAAGGATTGTAGGTATCAGCAAATAATGTTGATTCTCATATAATGAGCTAAAGCAATACATGAAGTTAATTAATTAGTAAGTTGTTATATCATATGTGAGTTATGTAGTTCATCATTTAAGTCATTTATGTCTCAACCACGTGTTCCTTATTGAAAAGCACTTATGGATTATGCTATTTGTTGTGCAACTCAAAAGTAGTTGTTTAATTATTGTGATTTAATCTCTTAGAAAGACTAAGAAATAGAATATTATTTCACGGACATTTGCTAAAGCTGAGAACATAGGTTCTTGTCTTTGTGATGAACTCTTACAGAGTCAAATACATCATGATCAATGTTTGAAGTTGGAGTTATCAAATTCTTAGCAAATTCCAACTTAAGGGAAGGCCATATTTTTTTTGAAAAACTTTGTCGGGCTTATTTTTCATCTCTACAAATGATAAATAAGTATTAAAGTACGAATTTCTATAGTCAAATCTCTAAAGAAAAGAATTCTACACTCTTCAGATGATATTATCTCTTAATGTGCGTCTTATATCCTTTATCTTCTAATCTTTCTTCAAATAAATAAATAAGAATAGTATAAATTTCATATTGACTATTTGTTGACTTGTAGCAAGGAATAAGAAAAGAGCACTCAGTATCGAAATTAAATTAGGATTCACACTTTTCTTCTTTTCTTTTTTACAACTTTATTAAACCTTAATTTTTGTAGGATTCAACATTTTAATTTTTAAAATTTTAAGAAACTTTGTGATAATGATAGTGTATCACTTGGGATGAATTGATTGCTTTCAAATCAATACCTCATTTTAATTGTGATTCTAAGAAGTAAATGAAGGGTATGGTAAATAGAACATGACTAATACAATTTTTGATAGAGTTCTAAGGAGGTTATGAGCAAGTTAAAAGTCAATTGCTATTGCAAGAACCATTGCCTTCGGTGAGCAAAACATATTCAACGGTAATAAGGATTGAATCATAAAAAGAGGTTAGTCAAAGTTTTGTCAAATTTAGTAATGAAACAACATTTGTCTAGAAGCACAAAATCAAGGTGGTAAAACGAATTTTAAGAACAATAAAAAGGATAAAGGTCATTATCATCATTATCATCAAGATGGGCACATAAAAGAAAACAACTTTTAATTAATAGGATACCCTAAATAGTGACAACAAAGTAAAACAAAAGCACAAGGGCAACAAAAGCTAACAACAAAGATGACTGCATGTGAAGAAGAAATGGAAACACCTTTTAATACATGTCAAAAGATAGAAGACAATAGATTTTATGAGTTGAACAATAAAAAGGAGGATACTATGAAAATATTGAAGGTAAAGAGAGTGATACATGTACAATATCAAAATAATAGAGAGAGGGACATTTATTTTGCTAGTAAACTAAGTCCTTCTAGTATTTGTTGTGCTAACAATCTAAGGATAGGTTCATAAGTTATACATATAGGAGCAACGATTATATGTCTTCATTCAACCATTTTTTACAAATTGCATTTGCCTTCTAAGCCCCTTGACTATTTCCCTTCCTGATGGCACCTCTAATAAACTTAAACAAGTTGAAAACATAGACTTTATGTCAAAAATTATATTAAAAGATGTTTTATTTGTTCCATTTTCAAGTTTAAGTTGCTTTCAGTTAGTAAGTTGCTAAATGACTAAAATCTAACACAAATATTTTGTTATAATCTTTAATTATTTTAGGATTTTGAGAATAGAAGAGTCTTACCTATTAGGTAGGAATAAGAGGGGTTGTATAGGTTGAATGTGATAAGTTTTTCTCAAAATTTTATATCTGATGTTCTTAATAATTTCCATGCAAACAATACTCTTTATTCTAGTATATACCTACATATTCATAAAGTTGCGAAAATAAATAAATAAAATGAGAGGTCTACAATCTCGGATAAATCAATTTAAATGTAAATTTTGGTTTATGGCATTCTAGGTTAGGATAAACATCTTTTGATAGATTACATTAAATCCATTTCGTTGAAGGAAGCTTAAAAGAAATTTACTTTTTTCATGTTTGTCCTTTGGTTACGCAAATTAGATATATTTTTTAAGATAGCCATATAAGTTCTCATAATTGTTTTAAATTAGTTCATGTAGACATATTATAGTAAGTTTTTTAGAGGTAAAAGCATTCTTTATCAAAAACCTATTTATATACATCATATGATAATGTAAAGTAGAAAAGAAACATAAGAATTTGCTCAAAGTTATTAGACCTTTAATATTTAAATTAAAAGTGCAAAAGACTTTCTAGTTTATATGCATTATTACTGCTAATTACATTTTGAACATGATTCCCTTAGAAAGGTTAATTATCTTGGAAAACCCTTTTTGAGATATTAATAGGATAATTAATTACCTATATATTACTATTTAAAAGTGTTTGGATGTCTTTGTTTTGCTACTAATATTTTAAAGACAAATTTAAGGCTCAGTCTCTATGATGCATTTTTATGTTACCCAAGGATTCAAAAGGGATATAAGTAATTGTATGATTCACATAATAATAAATTTTTTATCAATAAAGATCTTGCATTTCATGAAAATGTATTTTCTTTTGATTATATTGCACAACAAAATTATAATTTATCTTTGCTTGTGATTCCAAACATGAAAATTGTGCTTCTTCCTCTTCTACAACAAAATAGTGGTCTATTTGATAGCTTGACTTTAATACTGTCTTCCTTCTCGATTTTTTTGAAGAAGTGTATATGTTGCTACTTGAAGTGTATGGAAAGGCTAATACAATCCATGTGTGTCTTTTGAAAGGGTCATACCAATAACAGAATATAAAGTTTACCCAATTTTTATTTTTTCTTCCAATTTATTCAGTCTAAAAATGATAATTACTTGTTTACTAGAACCTGAATTGTAGATGATGCGGTGATTATTGGAACCAGTGAAGGCGCAATTAAGTAAGTTATGATAACTTTAGATTAGAAGTTAAAGACTTGAGTTATACCAAGTCTCTTTTAGGACTTGAGACTCTTATAGTTGTTTATGGTATTTTTTTTAAAGTCACTATAAACTTGTTCAAGACATCTTGGTGGTGGTTGGTGTTAGTGGTTTAAAGGATGCAGAGTCTCCTCTTCCCAAAGGATTGCAAGTATCAGCAAATAACGTAGATTAGCATATAATGAGCTAGGGCAATACAAGAAGTTAAATAGTAAGTTGTTCTATGATATGTGAGTTATATAATTCATCATTTAAGTCATTTATGTCTCAACCACGTGTTCCTTATTGGAAAGCACTTACGGATTATGCAACTCAAAAGTAGTTGTAGTTTGCTTATTGTGAAAGCTGAATATTAGAAGATAGGTTCTTGTCTTTGTGATGAACTCTTATAGAGTCAAATACATCATGATCAGTGTTGTTCTTGTCTTTGTGATGAAGTCTTACTGAGTCAAATACATCATGATCAATGTTTGAAGTTGGCGTTGTCGGATTCTTCACAGATTCCAACTTTAGGGAACTAACGTGTTCCACGTTGTTCAGTTGTATATGGGTTTTCCTATTTAAAGATATCTTTTGCATATCAAATTGTGGATAAGAACGACAAGAATAATTTATTAATATTAATAAATCTAAAAATTAAAGGCTAGTACACTAAGTCGCTAACAGGGATTAACCTAAACAAGTAGTGAAAAGCAACTAAAGATGGAGGATAAGACGAATGTACAAAACAGAAACATGAAGAAGAACACAGCAAAGTTCCCTGGAAGAATCGTCACCTACAATAGCTTTAATAGGACCTTATGATCTATTGTGATCCTCAACAGCTTTCTCGAGCCGAATTTGCCTATTGAACCTTTGAATGAAGTCCTCAACTCTTTTGTTCAACTCTTCATTTGACATATTTTCATAGTCGTCAACTTTCTTATCTCCTGCTTCTGATTTGTCCGACGACCGCTCGAACTTTTCGGTTTCTACCCTTCGAATGATGTTCCTACTCTCGTCAAACATCACCTTCTTTGAACCATCCGATTTGCTACGTTGCATAGTTCTCGCGTCAACTTTCTTTTTCTCCTCATAATTAGTGCTGCTTCGTTGCCTCGCTTCCTGACCTGAAATACCTTCACCATCATTAGGATTCTTACGATCCGGGGGTCTCAACAACCATTTTTCTGGTAAATCGAGTGACGTACCTGGCTTTTCAGGTTCAATCGGCAAACCCTTTTCTGAGTTAATGATATTATCGTACGGAACTATTTCTGTGTCATGAAAGTGCTCGACCTGATCTTCTTCGGGAATAATTGTCCTGCTAATATAAGAAGGCAAAGTTTTCTGCCTCCTCATTAAGTATTCTTGGTATAGATCATATCTATTGTGTTCGGATGAGGAAGAGAAGACACTATAATCCAATGCTAGTATGATAGTGAGAGTGTTAGAGATGAAGAACCAGAATTTGGAGTTGTTGAAGAGTTTTGAAGGGGAGAGGTTGAATTTATAGAAAACAGAAAGATAAAGAAAGATAGAGAAAACAAAGGCAAAGAAGAGCATTTTCTTAGCCAAGGCATTGGATAGTATTTGGTCGTGCGTTAACTTAGGTGGAGACTCATCCATTTTTAGAGAAACGTGGAAGAGAAATTTTCAGGGGGAGGGGTTTGGTTCTTATCATTAAGTGATTAGTGATGTTCCAAGTGCTTATATAGAGGATTATGGGGTCCTAGTTGTTGGATTATGGTAATGATTAGAGATGGTTATCAGGCTTTGGCCACCACTAAACCTTCATTGTACTGCATACTAAGCTAGTCGCAAATTAAGGTAATTGTAGTGGTTGTGTCATCATGTACCTGCCATCTGTAAAGGGCCAGTCCACATGTCCATTTAAAGACAGCTTGGTGGATGATTTTGCATTCTTGAACATAAACGTTTGCTTGACTAGTTTTGCCAATTTTGGTTTCTTCTGATAAATTAAATGATCTGTAACGAAACCTCAAATCGTAGGGTCTCCAGTACTTACAGTTTTTGACAGACAACCACATTATGTAAGTGGGATATAGCTTGGTTTCTTTTACCATGATTGAAATCAATCAACACCTCAATGTTTCCTGGTTAACTTTTGTTCTTACACGTGTGAGCTTCGTACCCAATAGCGTTTTTAATCTTCTTAATCTTGCCTAGCCGACCAAGTGTTGGAACTTGGAAGTGATTATCAAGATGGAAGATTTTGGACATCATTTTGGGGATTGCAATGATTACAAACGACCAATTCTATCTGTGATTTTGTGTTCATAATCAAACACGTATATGTAACGGGGGCTCATCGACGATGTTCAGATTTTGCCTTTCTTGTTTCTATGTGATCTCGACGACTAGAAAAAATAATTATGAAGATAAAAGCAAAGATGACTTTGTGGTTGGAGCCGAAATGCGTTCCAACTTTGGTTAGTTTTGTCTTAATCTCTCTTGCGTGAGCAGATTAATCGAGTCTTCTTCATCTTCTCTTATACTTTCTGGATAAGCAGTACCAAAGTTTGGAACCAATGCTCTTTGAACGTAAAATTGTGTGATTAAGGATAATTCACCTAAGATTAAATCATCAATCTAATTTGTTCGGTTATTCCCAAATCCTTAATTCACCTTAAATTAATCTATTAGCGTATTTCATATTAACTAAACATGAAAATATTAAAAAATTTATAAATGATAAGGATCAGCTATCTAAATGACTAGTTCTAGTCATTTTGTCAATAATTAACCTAATTCTAATTCTAATGTGATATTAGAGTTGATGATTGTTTGTCTGAATGTCCAGTTTCAACGGTCCGTTCGGTTTACTGCTGTGTTTATTTCAAGTAATAACTAGATGTTCAGTCTCAGTTGCACTTAAAGAGGAGTGTTAAAGTATCACATATTGACTAACCATGAAAATGTTAAAGAATCTGTAAATGATAAGGGTCAGATATTCAAATAACTAGTTCTGTCATTTTATCAATACTTGATCCAAACCCGATTCTAATATAATCTATATGATAATGATATATCTAAACTATATAACAATAATTAATTAAAGAAATTAATATAATTTTAAAATTAATTTTTAATTTTTAACCTGATTCTAATATAATCTATATGATAATGATATATCTAAACTATATAACAATAATTAATTAAAGAAATTAATATAATTTTAAAATTAATTTTTAATTTTTAAATTCTTATTGGATTAGAAGATCTCTCCTCTCCCTTTCCTCCTTTTGCTTGCTTGAAATACAATCGGAGGATCTCAGGTGAATCAAGTCAGAGCGATAGAAGAATAAGTCCCATCCCTAGGGTTCTCTTCAACTGTCATCTATTGTGTTTTCAACGCCTCCACCGGCCTAAAGAATATGATAATGCCGCCAATGATTCAATCAAAGATGAAATGATGAGAATGCAATGAAAGGCTCACCGCCCCCATCCTCAGGTGCACTTTCACTGTTCTTTTTTTCGATTATTAAAAATTTTAATTAATTTTACTGATAAAATTTTTTAATTTTAGCAATTTTTAATTTAATTTTAAACTTTTTAATTAGATTTATTTTAATAAATTTTGTTAATAAAAACTGATCGATTAATTAATTGGTCAATTTTTATAAATTAATTAGTTCTTATAAATCAATTAATTTTTATTTAACAATTTCTTTTCTTAATTAAACTTTAAATTATTTGATAGGTAAAGACAATCGTATTTTAAATTCTCTAGCCAATTTTATGACAGTCTAATTTTGATTGAATCTTTTAAACATTAAGTCATGTTTGGTAAACAGCGAATTGCATTAGCTGTTAACTACCAGCGGATAACATCAGATGTTTATTAAAATGTTTGGTAAAATTAGATATTTAGTATTAGCTGTTGATGTGTAAAATTACTTATGAGGACATGATTTTAAAAAAAATATAAGGATATGAATATTATATTTTTATAATTTCGTTGAATATTCTTATAAGAATTTAGATTTAGATATTTAATTTTACAAAAATTAAATTTATAACTTTAATAAATAATAATAATAATAATAATAATAATAATTCACGTTAAATTCTCTATTAATATGAATAATATATCGAGCTACATCATATTAATAACTTTTCATATAATATGTATGAATTATATTATTTAATAAATTAAAAATATCTATAATTATAGCATAACACAGATATGATATATATTAATTATAAAAAGACTATTTTTTATAATTTTGTAATTATTGATTAAAAAATTAACATTAATTGTCGTCTTGTTAACATAAGTCATTTCTTATAGACATTGATTATTTTCATCGTATAAATAAAACATAAATTCTTAACAAACACTATCCCATAAACAAAAATAAATATCAACCAAAAATAAATTATAAAATATCAAAACAAAATCAAATAGTACGTGACAAATTTGTTTACATTTTTTATATTTTTAAGTGATTCGCTAAAAAAGATCTCAGATACAATTATATATTAAATAAAATAAGATATTTACAATTATTTATTAGAGTAAAAAACAGATGTATCTATTAAGGTTGTTTATGTATAAATGGAACAATGTAAAATCAATAATAGTTTATAAACCAGGGAGCTGATAAGTCAAGCATTCGTTATAAGCCACAAGCTAAGAAGTTTCCTACGCTTCATTGGTATGAACAACGAAGTGACGAGCCAATGGGGGAATGGCTGCAGCGGAGCGTAAGTACTTGTTATTTTGCTCCTTTCTCCCTTTTTGTGATTTTGCTAAAATATGAATATTATCTTTGCGCGAATGGCAAATAATAGGTTTTACATTTTGAAAAGGCGAGAACGCAAAACGTCTAAATCAAAAACTTAACTTTCAAGTGGATTTTTTCCAGGCTTTAAATTAAAATACTTGTTGGCTTGTTGCAATTTTATTTCAAGTGGATTTTTTCGCTGTCTGGGTATGCGGTATGCCATTGCCTAGTTCTTTACTCTTTGTTATAGTCGAGTGCAATGGATGAATATATTCGAACAGCAACTCCATCCCTTCGCCGGCAGCACACAATCCATGTCTCCTTTCAAATTCTGAGGTGCAACCTCTTCACTAACACACTATTCAATAATCAAAAATAAATATTAGGCAAAATATTAAAAATAAATTATAAACAACAGAATAAAACTAAATAGCACTTTAAAACGTTGTTTACATTTTTATAGTCTTAAATCATTCACTAAAAAATCCATTCAAAATTTTCTATTGTATAAAATAAGATATTTGTAATTATATCTTAAATAAAAGTTTCATCTATTAAGCCTCTCTATATATATAAATGTATAAAGGTAGCCAGGCAGGAGATGTTGTGCGAATAAGTACATGACTTAACTCATCAACAGGTTTTAGAAGCACGTTGAAAATTCGTCCTAAAGTGGCCCTGTTGACTGGAACACTTCGAGAAGCTAAGCCCCTGTGATGTCTTCCTAGAATGCCCCTGCGTGACCTCATAATCGCTTACCTTAGACTGCATACTTCACACACGAACTCATCAATAGGTTTTTGAAGCACGTTGAAAATTCGTCCTGGCCCCGCCGACTGTAACACTTAAATAAAAGTTGCATCTGAATAATAATTTATAAATTCAAGTATTTCAAATATATTATTTTATGGGTCTGCTTCACTCTTTATTAAACAATACGTGTTCATGTTAAATTTAGAATACCTCACCAAAGCATTTAGAACCTTAGTAATGAATCTACTAATGAGCTAATAAGTGGGTCACATTTTCGGATCCACCAATCCTTTTTGGAATCATTAGGATTACGAGTCCAAAGGATTTATAGAATTATAAGTCCAGACCCCAAGCTAATTTAGAATTTTAATTATGAGTTATGTTGTTTTTTTAATTTATAAGGGCTTTAGTTGAAGTACGAGTTATGTTGTGTGTCGAATAAATGTAAGCTAGTGTTAAATAGTACTGGTTACAAGGGCCAGTGAGCAAAGAATTGCTTCTCGAAATAGCAATACTATGTGTTTTCATCTGGCAACTCTAATTCGGTAGAGTAGAAGCGAAGCGTGAGTCCTCCAACATGAAGACGTTGAGCTCTTACAGGGAGATAGATATACTCAACGTTGATTACTATCAAACTCTGTATATTGATGATGAGTTTAAATTTTCCAAAACTTAAATCAATTCCCGATGAAGTATTGATAATGTTGGCAGCACAGCCAAGTGGTCGAGAAGTCTGGAAACTACTTCACAAAGAAGACGATTCGAAAAAACGTATTCTAACGTTTTTTTATCTAACATATAATTGCAAATATCTTATTTTATCTAAGAACTCTGAACGGAGCTTTCAGTGAATGATTTAAGGCTATAAAAATATAAACTTATGTGCAATTTGATTTTATTTTGTTGTTTCATTTTTTATTTTTTTAATATTTAGGTTGATATTTAATTTTTTTATTGAATAGTATCTGGTAAGAATTTATATTTTTGAGTAAACTATAAAAAAAGCTCAAAATTTTGTCAATTTTTTTAATTATAGTTCGAATTTTAAAAAATAACAATAAAATGCTTGACCTTTCAATTTTTTCAAATATAGCCCGAATTTAAAAAAGTAACAATAAAATACTCAGATTTTTAATTTTTTCAATTGTAGCCTAACGTTAATTTTTCCTGTTAAGTTTGATCACACATGATATACTATGTGTTTTAGAAACCTTAACTATTAATACACGTCAGCCAAAATTATCACAACAAATGAAGATTAATGAAACGACGTCGTTTATCACATAATTAAAACGACATTGTTGTTTAAAAATGACCTAAATCAAATTACTCAGTCTCAACGACCTTACGGTTTAATTTTAGTTTTTCCTTCCTTTTCAGTTTGTTCTTTCGATATCCTCATACTTTTGTTTTCAAATTACGCAACTCCGACGCCTTTACACTCACTACAAGAAAAATTAGTTTCAGCAACTATTATTAATGGTTGCTAAAAGTCAGAAAATGGTTGTTAAAAATTATAGCGACCAAAATCGGGTTGGTCACAGGTGGTCACTATAGGGTTGTTACTAAAAGTGCTCAGTGACGAGTTATTACGTTGGTC
>JANVCQ010000002.1:41420893-41443866 GCA_025531925.1 Erythroxylum plowmanianum | reverse complement strand
GAAGGTTTTGAAGAAAAAGGGAAAGAGAACTTGGTTTGTAGGTTGAACAAATCTCTATATGGTTTAAAGCAGGCGCCGAGGTGTTGGTATAAGAGATTTGATTCCTTCATCATGAATTTTGGATACAGTAGACTGAATGCAGACCCTTGTACATATTTCAATAGATTTGAGAAAGATGATTTTATGGCCTTGCTGTTGTATGTAGACAATATATTGGTAGCAGGCCCCAACAATAATCGTATCAAATAATTGAAGGCACAGTTGACTAGGAAATTTGAAATTAAGGACTTGGGACCAGCAAACAAGATTCTAGGGATGCAAATTTACCGAGACAGAAATAATAGGAAGATTTGACTTTCTCAGAAGAATTATTTGAAGAAGATCTTGCAGCGATTCAATATGCAATATTGTAAGTCAATTTATACCCCTCTTTCTGTTAATTTCAAGTTATCATCAAGTATGAGTCCTAGCAATGAAGAAAAGAGGATGGAGATGTCTCGAGTACCATATGCATCAGCAGTAAGCTAAATGTTCGTTATGATTTGTACAAGACCAGACATTGCACATGTAGTGTGAGTTGTTAGTAGATACATGACGAATCCTGGTCGAGAACATTGGAATATTGTTAAGAGGATTCTTAGATTTGTGAGCTAGGTTTCAAAACTGCGGTCAGTTGTGGCTACGTCAACAACAGAAGTAGAATATGTAACAACTACACAAGCAAGTAAAGAAGCAGTGTGGTTGAAGATGTTGTTGGAAGAACTTGGGAATAAACAAAATAATATTACTTTGTATTGTGACAGTCAGAATGCTTTACATCTTGTCAAGAATCCAACATTTCATTCAAAAACAAAATACATCCAAGTTTAGTATCACTTCGTTCGTGAGAAAATGGAAGAAGGAACGGTGGACATACAGAAAATTCATACAATGGGTAACTTGACAAATTTTATGACAAAAGCAATCAATGGTGACAAGTTTATGAGGTGTCGATCCTCGTGTGGCCTGACAGAGACGTAAGCAACATGAAACAGCTAGGTTGAAAGAATAGTGTAAAGATCTGATTGACACACACTCAAATCTTCAAGTGGGAGAATTGCCAAACTTAATTGGCTAATATTCAAACTTGGTTGGCATGGTAGGCATCGAGATTCGATGCCAACCATGCCTAATAAAACAAGAAGGATGATTGGCCAACTTGGCCAACCGTATCTTCATTCTCCTACCTATAAATAGGTAGAAGATGAACAAAGAGAGGAGAAGCAAGCAAGCAGAGCAGAAAAAAGAGAGAAAGTGAGGTGAGAGAAAAGAAAAAGAGAGATACAAAAAAATATTCTATATATTTTTTTGGTTTAGTTTTTTTTTGTAATTCTCCAGTTTTTTCTTGTAATAAAAGTTTTTACCCTAATTTGAAAATTTTTCACTTAAAATCTGTGTACTTTTTACTATTCTCCTTAATGCTATTTAACTACGAACCAGCTCTAATATGATTGATTTTCAAAACATTAACTAGCTTGTCCACAGCCAAAAGATTCCGGCAAACCATTGAGCAGTTCCATTCGAAGTACCCCGTCGCGTGTTGATGTCAATTTCATGGAAGATATTGAGTTAGAGTTACGTCCCATCATGGTTCCCCTTTTGGCATTGAATGCTCAATTTGACCCTTCTGACATGTTCTTCTTTCCCTGTCAAGTTACTACTTTTGCTCTATTATCTAAGTTTTTTCACTTTCTTTTCTCATGCAAAACTGGAACACTATCATTCGCACAAACTGTCCAGTGTCAATTTGTGGAGGACGCAGAGACGACAACTAAGATTCCGTGCAGCTTTATTAACAAATATCCGCACCTACCTCCTTTAAGATGTAGGTGGGTGAATGCAGGAATCGATTTCCATTTGATTCCTTCTTGTTTTCTCTTGGGCATCTCTCCAACTTATGGCTACTTCCATGTACATCTACTTTGTTGGACTCCTTGTTCTCGCAGGTGAGCTGACTGCATTATCAAGAAACTCAGATGGGAGTGACATGAATATGGAAATGAACGAGCTTTTGGGGTTGTTTGAGGTTTTAGAAGAGCTTTTGGATGATCCTGACTTTGCTCAAGCACACCCACAACCATGCACTAACACACCATGGCCTGGTATCCAATGTGAGATTGGTGAAGAAGATCCTCCCATCTTTCATGTCACTAAGATTCACATTGGTCCTGATATTAGTAGCCCTCCTTGCAAGTCATCTGCTAGCCTATCAAAATCCCTGCAGAAACTTCCTTACCTGAAAAGTCTCTCCATTTTCAGCTGTTTTGTAACTTCAAGAGTTGTTCTTTCAGCAAATCTTTTTGGAGCTTTTTCTTCAATAGAGCATTTGGTGCTTGATTCCAATCCAGCTCTATCCGGAGAGATACCTTCGAATTTTACAAATGTTTCCAGAATCAAAGTCCTTAGTCTTTCTCAGAATAATCTGCAAGGGAATATACCTTCTGGGATTGGCAGATTGGTGGGTCTAGAGCAACTGGATCTGAGTTACAACAATCTAAGGGGTGAAATTCCTGAAACGATTGGAAATCTAAAGAGTTTGACGATTTTGGACCTAAGCCAGAATGGCCTTCAAGGCAATGTTCCTGGTTCTTTGGGGCAGCTTCAAAGTCTCCAAAAGATTGATCTGAGCTCCAACAAGCTTCTTGGAGCGATACCTTCAGAGTTGGGCAACTTGAAAAGGTTAGTTTTGTTTGATTTAAGCCACAATTTTCTAAATGGACCATTGCCACCAACGCTTTCAGGTTTAGAGCAGCTTCAGTACTTAATAGTTGATGACAACCCTTTGAACACAGAGATACCTTTGTTTCTTAAGACCCTTAAAAACCTGAAATCAATAAGCTTGTCAGGATGTGGATTAAAAGGTTGTATACCCAGTCTTTTCTCTTCCTTGAAAACCCTCACTGCTCTGTCTTTAGACAACAACAATCTCACTGGGACAGTTCCCTCCAGCTTAGGCTCTCTTCCAAATCTTGATCACCTAAACTTGAGTTATAATCTGCTGAGTGGAGAACTACTACTCCCTGATGATTTTGTTCAAAGGCTTGGCAAAAGGTTAGTTGTTAAAGGAAACAGTGGACTATGTACAAGCAACAAAACACATAAGATGGACAACTTTTCTGTGTACTCAGACTTAGAGATCCCTACATGTTTGAATACTGATGGAGAGCAAAATACTTCTTGTGTTGAAGGTAAAGGAACCAAAAGCTTATGTCCTGAGAAGAACCCTGATGAGTCCAAAGGGATGGGAATTCACCAACAATGGTACGATAACAACATTGTAAACTCAATAGTTCCACCATGCATATTTCAATATGCTTTTTTCATGTACTTTTCCCTTTTCTTGCCTGCATTTCTCTTTGGCACAATATAGTAAAAAAAAAAAAAATTCACCACTTTTGCTTCCTTAATTCTTAATGTGGCTATTTCCCTGGTAGTCTGCAACTGCAAAGTACAGGATCTACTCGTGCCAAATAAGAAGTTGTCTTGTTTCTTTCTTTCTTTCTGCATTGTTTGTGATATTGACGTGTGGTAGAAAAGAGAAAAGTAAAAAAAGGAGGCTTCTGATGATCCATCAATGAACGTCTCTAGAAAAGTTACTAGATTCTCTGTTTGGCTTGAAGGAGATTTCAAATACCAACAGAAAGAAAAGCAAAGATGCTATTTTGTACCTTTTACCATGGAAGGGTAGGTTTCTTCTTGTAAAGAACTCTCATTTTTTCCTCCTTGACGTCTCTTTTGCTTGACGTTCACTCTACCAATTCTTTTAATGCTGTGAAATTAATAACTGGAACTAAAGAGGAACTGATTTATGGGAAAGGCGTAGCTCTCTCTCTTATCTTCATTGAAGTTTGTGACATGAACCACCATAGACTAGTCCAACCAACAAAAGTCTCTTCGCCAAGACATAAGACTCCTGCCGCAATCTCCAAACGCATCACGTTCCTGGGAATAGTACCAACCAATCAATGAGTGGACGCAGACATTAAAAATAATGTCTATTGCATGTTGGCCAGTCAAACCTCATGATGATACAAGAATGTCAATGAAGATCTCAATTCAGCCATAACTTCGAAGCTTATAATGGGTATACAAAGCCCGGGAAGATTTAACATTACACAGTTTTATCTCTTAATAATAATACAAAATATCAACAGACACAGATATAAAATAATGTAATAGTAATACAAACTATGATGATATCAAAGACGAAGATTGGAGGATCATGGGAATGACTGATGGGGATTGAGCATGGATTGTGATAATAATTCAAAGAAAATACACTCCACAAAAAAAGGGTTTTTTGATGACGCAGATATGGCTAGAGATGCACACCTTGGAAAACCAATCCACACTTTGAAGTCTAATCTCAGGAACATCAGCTCCCCCACCACGTTTGTCTCTATCTACCATTTCTTTAGCTATTTCTCTCTGTTCTGCACCATGCCAAGTTTGTTTGTTTCCATTAGTTTACGTTGAGCACTTGTGAGCTCTTTCTCTCTCGACCAACGTTATCTGTACTCAGTTTTCCCATTCCTCAATATTCTCTCTCTGTCTCTCTAGTGATAGAGTGGTTCAAGGTCTGTTCTCTTTTCTACCGCACGCTCGTATGTTAATTCATCTTCTTTGTTTCTATCAACTTTTTTCTTCAATTTGATGAAATATCAGTTATCTAAATTTATGTCTAAAATGTCCAACTTCTGTTATCTTCTACTGAACATGAATCAAGATTCTATTTTGCCACGTTGTATATAGTTTCAGGCTTAGCCTGTTATATATCTGTGCTGTTCTGAAACTCAGAAATCTAAGTTATCGTCTGATGTGCCGTCAGAAGACAAATAGGAAAACACCTCCATCGGTGAGAGTTTCTGTGTTCTTTTGAGTTATCCGAACGACTTGTAAATTATTTGGTTTCTGGACTTGCTTCCGGGCATAGATGGATTCGGCTTTCTTTGCAATTTTTGATCTTTCCTTCTGATTTCTCTTAAAAGATTCATTCTTTTTAAGTTAATTTTATTTGTTCACAAGTGAGATGGATGATTGCTATCGCGCGGATGATTCATACGTAGGTCTTACTTTTGATTTAATATGACCATTATCAATTGTCAAAATTTTATGGAACAGCAACGAAGTTCAGTTTGACAAGATGGAGATCACTAATGTGATGGAATACGAAGAAATTGCTAGGCAGAAATTGCCCAAGATGGTTTTTGATTACTATGCATCTGGCGCAGAGGACCAGTGGACTCTTAAGGAGAACAGGAACGCCTTCTCTCGGATTCTGTGAGCTCACATCTTTTTGATTTTAAAGTCTGGCTATGGCTATGGCAATGGCATATTTTATTGACTTCTTCTGATGTGCTTAGATGAAGAACAAACTTTACATTTGAAGCTAATGATCCACCAGGACCTCGTTTCATGATATTGTATTTTTCATCACAGGTTCCGTCCCCGAATCCTTATTGATGTAAGCAGGATTGATATGAACACAACAGTCTTGGGTTTCAAGATTTCAATGCCTATCATGATTGCTCCCACGGCCATGCAGAAAATGGCTCATCCCGAGGGTATATGTTTCTGACTGCAACTGAAAAACACCATACTTTATGTTCTAGATTCTGAGTGATAGGTGTCCTTTATTGGTCATGGAGCAACTTAGTATCCCTTGGTTGAAACTAACTGTCCACATCAGTATTTCTAATGCTTTGTATAGCATTTTGGTACATGGAAACTGATTGTGTCTAGTTCAGATCAATGTGCTTCATCCTGAAATAAAGCTATTTGCATCACTTCTGATTGTGTTGATCCATAAAATGCAGGAGAATATGCAACTGCTAGGGCAGCTTCAGCAGCTGGCACAATCATGGTTTGGTCCTTCCTTTTTCCTCTGAAAATTTGAAATTTGAACTTTCATATTTTGTCCAATCTTCTTGGTTTTCAATACTAAACTCACATCGCTCAGCTTCTCCAAGTAATTAAAATTAAGTTTGAACTATCTGCTATACTAAGTTTGCATTGCATGTGATGTTTCAGACACTATCCTCGTGGGCCACTTCCAGTGTAGAGGAGGTTGCTTCAACAGGGCCTGGAATTCGCTTTTTCCAACTCTATGTGAGTTGCGAAACCACCTTTTCCGTCTCTTGTAGTTTGTATTGCATTCTGCTCTTTAGAATTGTTCAAGTTCTGCGTTGACAAACAAATTGAAAGTACTACTGTCCACATCATTCAGGTGTACAAGGACAGGAATGTAGTTGCTCAGCTTGTGAGGAGAGCCGAGAGGGCTGGTTTCAAGGCAATTGCCCTCACTGTTGATACTCCAAGACTCGGTCGGAGAGAAGCTGATATCAAGAACAGGTGACTATTAGGCCTAAAATAACTCACAACTCCAAGACTAAAGAGACAAGATATTTGTGTTGTGGAAAATTTGTAATTCTTCGATTTATTCTTGTCAGGTTTACACTGCCACCGTTTTTGACTTTGAAGAACTTTGAGGGCTTGGACCTTGGCAAAATGGATAAGGTGGCTAGCTAAAGGGGGGATTCTGTCATTACATGATTCGGTTATGTCAACTTTGTTTTGGTTCATGATTCTGTTGATTGACTTTTCAGACCAATGACTCTGGACTGGCTTCTTATGTTGCTGGCCAAATTGACAGGTCCCTCAGCTGGAAGGTGAGTTGTTGTAATGGTATGAGATATTAACCTGTTACAGGGACAACCTTTTCACAAACTTTTATTGCTACTCGAGCAGGATGTGAAGTGGCTACAAACAATAACCTCGTTGCCAATTCTGGTGAAGGGTGTAATCACTGCTGAGGATGGTAAAAAGAATAAGAATATATCCATCTTTGCCCTGCTTTGCCAGAAAGAAAGCAAAATGAATTAGATTCATCTTCTATTTTGATCTTTTATGGAATTCCTGATGTATGTTTTTGCCTTCTTCCCATCACTGCAGCAAGACTAGCAGTACAAAATGGAGCTGCCGGAATCATTGTCTCCAATCATGGGGCTCGTCAGCTTGATTATGTACCTGCTACTATTACGGCTTTGGAAGAGGTAAATGTACTTCTATTGGTTTTGACAAATCATAGTGTCTTCGCATTATGCTTGATTTCTGCTACATCTTTTCTTGATGTTCTCAGTTTCACTTCACTCTTCAATGTGAATATGGTACCATAGATATGGTAGAAATACGTTCGAAACTGTAACCTGCAGGAATTTCCATTTTGCAGGTTGTTAAAGGTGCACAAGGCCGAGTTCCTGTTTTTCTCGACGGTGGAGTTCGGCGTGGAACAGACGTGTTCAAAGCATTGGCACTGGGAGCATCTGGGATATTTGTAAGTACTAGTTGCATTCACACACACTTCAACTAAATGGTATCACTTACCAGAAAATTAAAACTCATGGACATGGGGAGAGAAGGATAGAGGCTTAGTTATAACATAATTTCTTGATACTTTGAACATGAAAAGAGTGCCTGTTCCCAGAATACGTACCTAAATCTCTAGCCCTGCAACTGTGATCTTCCTTACAGAATCTTGTTTAAGTAAAGCAACAAAAATATGCACTCTCTGAAACATTTTTACTCGAAAGATACCTCTATTATATTAGAATTGTGTATCAGAATGATATTACATCTCCAGGATCTTTGTCTCAATGCTTAGCGATATTCACCCTTTGGATTTTCTGTCTCAATTTCAGATAGGAAGGCCGGTTGTGTATTCATTGGCTGCTGAAGGTGAGGCTGGTGTGAGAAAAGTACTTCAGATGCTTCGAGACGAGTTTGAACTAACAATGGCACTAAGCGGATGCCGCTCACTCAAGGAGATAACCCGTAACCACATTGTTACAGACTGGGACAGTCCTCGTACCGTGGCCAGGTTATAAGGAGTGTCATAACCTGTCAACACATTGAAATGTAAGACAGGAAAGTTTCTGAGAAACCTATTTATGATCGGAACAACTTGTCTCAGATCAAAGGATTGATCAATATTTGGCAGTATTGGACTATTGGTATGAGAAACAGAATCAGAATCATAAATCATTACTACTGTTATAGATGAACAATGGTTTTACTGTTTGTGCTATTTTTAGCAGGGTGTCTGTCTGATAGAGAAAAGGAATCTTTAGTTGCAAACTTTAAATGGATAAATAAATCCTAGCAAAAAATTCACATATAGGCACTTTCCATGGATCTTGTAAGATCAAATACAGCTACTTGGTAAATCTATAATGCTCCAGACATAAATGTGTGCTTCAATGATCAGAGGTACCTACTTTTGCTCTAATTGAAATTCACCATTCTGGTCAGGGCCGACACTTTCGACGCACAACCTACTCTCCCAATTAACCCGACAACATAGACCCACATTTTCTCCGACAGTTCTACTTTCTCTTCTCCGGCAACTCCTTCTTCTCCGAAAGTTCCATTTTTGCCATCCACCTTTTCCTTCTTCCCTCCCCCCTGTTTTTTGCCTCGCCATCACAATTCCCTTTTCCCTACTCTGCCGACCATCCTCAACGCCTCCTAAGGACTGTCCTTGTAATTATGACTTTGGCCCCTCACGCAACACAACCAACCTTCCTAATCCTCTAGCTACTTTGGACCCTCCAATCCTAAATATCACCGACTTCCCACCTTTAGGGAAAGTATCAGTTAAGACTCAGCAGGGATTGGAGAAGGTGAAGCACACGTGGGGCTCGATTATTGGAGATTCTGGAAATTTAGGTCAACTTCAATTTGTGGAGGCTGATGGGGACAAACCAATCCAAGCACCGGTTGAGGTGTTATAGCAAGGTGCTCAAAAGTGGCGAACCTCTCTTATGGGATTTTTTCTAGAGAAGCGGTTAGCTTTTCCAGTTGTTAACAAGTGAGCTAATGTTATATGGAGGCCTAAGGGACTGGTGAATACGATGGTAAATGAAGATGAACTATTTGTCTTCTAATTCAACACCGAAGAGAATGCACAGAAAGTGTTGGATGCTGGGCCTTGGTATCTAATGGGGCATCCAATACTGATTAAGAAGTGGCAGCCTGGAGTTACCTTGGACAGAAACAGGATTACTTTCTAACCGTTCTATTGGAGTATTGGTCTACGGAAGGGATGAGTTATATTGCTACCAAGACAGGCAAACCTTTAGGACTTGATATGAATACTTCAGGAGGTGGTGGAGAGAACGAGTTTAGCTGATCTGAAATGGTATGATAACTCTTATACTTAAACCAATAAGCAATTGGGGGACTGGTTTTTGCTGAAAACATTAGACCGATGTATGGTTAATGACAAGTGGATAGAGACTTACCCAACAAGTAGCGCTTTGTTTGATGATTAACTGTATCGGATCACAGTCCAATAGTAGTGGAACTGGTAATGGGCGATAGGAAGAAGAAGACCCTATTTAGGATCTTTAATCACTTAATGGACAATCATAACTTTAGAACCATACTTATCGAGGAGATGCAGGAGGTCATACCTGGATCAGGATATCAGATCACTATGAGACTCAGAGCCTTGCAGTACCGACTGAAATTTCTTAGTAGGAAAACATTCCAACTAGACTTGGAAGCTCAAACTGATACTCTGGAGGAGCTAAAACTATGCTTGAAAGCTCAAACTGATGCTCTGGAGGAGCTAAAACTATGTCATAAGAGAATATTGGATAGACAAGAAGATTTACAACTAAGAACACAAGAAGCTACCTTGGTAGGAAAATATAATCGATTGCTGAATAGTACCAATACTCTATTAAGACAAAAATCTCGGAAGCTTTAGATGAAGGAGGGTAAGAGATGTACTAAGTATTTTATGAGCTCAAGTTCAACTAAGAGGAATAAGAATTATATCTGAATGTTAGAAGATGACATGGGGCGGATCCATAAGGACATCGAAAGTAAGAAGAGGGTTGCCTTAGAGTACTTTACTCGGCAATTTGGGACTGTAATGCCAGTAAGAGATATAGCCACAGAGGTTCTAGCAGGGCTTAGACAACTTGATAAAGACGACAAGGTGATATTGGTAAGAGAAAGATCAAGGGAAGAAATCAATAATGCTATTTTTTCAATGAACCCCGACAAAGCCCCAAGACTGGATGGTTATAATGGGAGATTCTTTCAAAAACATTGGGATACTGTAGGAGAAGAAGTGGTAGTAGTAGTGGACAAGTTCTATAAGAGAGGAGCAATCTTCAAGGAATGGAATAAAACCATCACAAAGATCCTAGCAAATAGAATGAGAGCGAGTCCAGGGAAGTTAATCAACCCAGAACAGAATGCTTTCATCAAAGGGAGATTCGTGGGAACAAATATCTTACTATGTCAGGAACTGTTAGAGGGCTATTACTCTAAGAAGAGAATGAGGAATTATACTATAAAGATGGACCTTACAAAGGCCTATGACTCAATCAACCAAAGCTTTCTTTTTACAATATTGAAAGCAGTCAACTATCCTCCTCTGATTAGAAAATAGGTTGAGGAATGTGTAACGACTGCTTTCAAGTCAATCTTGGTGGATGGGGAACCTACAAACCTGATCAAAGCAAGGAAGGCAAGAGGATCCATTATCCCTTTACCTGTTTGTCCTATGCATGGAGGTTTTGTCAACTCACCTAAAGTTCCAGTTCCATAACATATGTAAAGGTATGAAGCTCACATACCTAGCTTTTGCAGATGACCTTTTATTGTTTTGCAAGGTTGATAAAAACTCAATTGATATAATCATGCAAGCAACGAAGGAACTCCCAAAGATTTCAAGTTTAAGAAGCAACCCTTTCTACTTATCTTGCAACTCAAGTAGAGAGATAGCTTCTACAGCTATCGAGATGGGCTCAACACAAGGGCAACTACCCTTCAAATACTTGGGGGTACCAATTTCTCAAAGAAGAATTAGAGATGTGGATTGTAAACCTCTATTAGACTTAATTCATGGCAGAATCAACCAATGGAGCAATCGGTTCCTTAGCTATAGAGGCAGGCTATAGCTAATTCAGACAATACTGAGTAATCTTACCAATTATTGGATCAACCATTTATCATTCTCAAAAGTATCCTTAAGGAAATCAACAGGAGACTTAGGGATTTCTTGTGGAACAACTCAAACCAAGGCAAAAGCAAAGCGAAGATTAGTTGAAACAAAATTTGCAGACCTAAGCAACAGGTGGGATTGGGCATCCATTATGCAAAGATGAATCATAGGGTGAGTAGGGGGCAGAATTTGTGGTGGTCGTGCTACAAAAAGGCGGATTTATGGGTAAAATAGATACAAAATGTATTCATTAAGTACAAGAGTATCTGGATCCTATAGTCAAGGCAGGATATGTCAAGCACTTTCAAAGAAATTCTAGAGACCAAATAATGGATGCAGAATTAGGTGGTTCAAAGGATTGGGAATAGAGAAAGCACGTCTTTTTGATATGATAATCGGCAATGTAAAGGTCCCCTGTATAAGTTGGAGGAGGAGGAGGTACAGGCCTTGAAATTGGTGGTGAGTTTAACTACTAAAGTAAATATGCTCATTCAAAACAATCAGTAGCTATGGTCCTTCCACAATAGTGGAAGTGTCAGCCTCTCATAGAAGAGTTTTCTCAACGTGAGGAAGGAGAGCATGATGAAGTTCAATGGCTAGCAGATAACTCAAGGAAATTCAACACAAAAGCCTGCAAAATACTATTACAAGCTACATAGAGCATAAGGCAGGAGTGGGCAACCTTAGTATGGGACAATGATCTTAATCCAACTCAAGCTTTCATCTTATGGATGTAAATCAATGGAGGGTTGCTTACAAGGGGTAGGATCAAGTTCTCCATTAATAATTTGAACTATAAGTTATGTAATGTTGAACTGAAAAGTTTGGAACACCTCATGAGTAAATGCAAGTATACCAAATAAGTTTGGGGTCGGATGCAGATTATACTCAAAATGACCCAACAAATGAATTATTGGAGTGAACTATTGCTTGGCTGGGAAAACTTAGAGTGCATAAGAGCGTAATTGCAAAGTATTGAAACAAGAAAGTAGAAACAGTGAGATGTTTTTTCAGGTCATTTTCCTACCCTACGCTGCAGATTGGCTATGTTAGCCAGAAAAATAGCTACAAATCTAACAAATAACATGAAGAGCATATGAGGATTGGATTAATACTGGTCAGAGTGGTCTCGCAAGTTTCCCTCGATCTCAAGATATAGACAATTACTAGGAACCACAAATCTCTATAATCTAGATACTTTAGATTATACTAGTTTTTTTGTCTTCTAGATTGTATATATATTTTTATAATGAAGTCTATTAATTTTCAAAACAAAAAGAAGAGGAACGCCTCTCCCTTGCTACCAAAGAAAAGAGGGTTAGGAACAATCAAATCATTTTCATAGAAAGAATGATGGTCTTCCTTTCTACCAACCGTTCTGATCACATGTTGCTCCACAATTTGAACTTGGATCATTGTTCTTTCTTTACAGAAAGAAGCTTGAGATTTGATATATGTATGACTATGTACAGCACAAATAACATACAACAGATGGTACAAGGTCAGTGTGAGCTTAGATTCCAGGTCTGAGGTCCCTGCACTTGGAAGTATTGAAGTAGACGTTATGAAAAGTTTAAATTCAGTATCAGCATTCTTCACCAGCCAAAAACACTGGCGTAAATATGCATTCAAGTGCCTCCGTCTGTTGACCCAGAATGGCTCAATTTCACCTGGAAAAGTGTTGATCATTTCAAAAAGCTACTCCTGCTTGTTCCAACGCTGCTGCCATTGAAGCCGATGCTTCTTCAAGGGTTCGTTTCCTTTGAACAGTGTTGAAGGCTTCAACAATATCTCCTTCCTCCCAATCATCGTAGTCTTCCACACCAACACCACATTCTAGTCCAGCGGCCACCTGTTTTCAGAAGAAAAGCACGTGAATTGAAAGGACTTTGTGTTACAAAGAAAGCCAATAAGGATACGAGTTATCCAGACAAAAAGGGAAAGGAAGAGATGGATGCTGAACATAGCTAAAACATAAAAGAAATACCGAAACAATAAAGTAGCCAGGTATTCAATATAAGTTATATAGAAAAAGGTTATATCAACGGCCTTATACCTACTCTTTTCAACTTCAAAACTTACCTCTTTCACAATTTCCTTAACTCTTCTCAGGGAATCAAGAACACCGATATGGACTGGTTTTCCTTTTCGAAGAACTCTTACACCACAGCCTTTTGTCAACTTTCCATCTGTCACCATGCACCCAGCAACACGACCACTGCCACTTGTAAATACAGCCCTGACTTCTGCTGAACCAATCATTTCTTGCTCCTACTCAATGAACATCAGCTTTCAGCACTGAATCTTCAGTAGCATAAATCTCAATAGACGATTATGCGAAATTAGCAAATGGCCTCATAGATAAAGAGGATTCAGAGCAAAAATCTAACTGGAATGCAATAATACCCATTGTTAAAGGAGTTTGTGATGCATAAATACGAGAATAAAAACAGAAAAAAGAAACAGAACAGAAACCCATTGCTACATATTCAAAGCAGTAAACAAAACTACCACAGCTCCAGCACTAAAATTCCAGTTAAAGCCAGAATGGGCGACAGCCTTCAAAAAACACACATCCAGACACTCTTATGCACATGCATAGGTATCTACGTCCACGTAAAGATGGGGTTAAGTAGCAAATAAATTTGAAACTAACCTCAACAGGTTCCAGAAGCCCTTCCATAGCTTTCCGCATGTCATCTATAAGGTCATAAATAACCTTATAAAGCCGAATCTCAACCCCTTTCTTTTCTGCATAGGTTTTGACAGGACCTGGCATTTTAACATTAAATCCTAGGATAACAGCCTCACTAGCTACGGCAAGATCAACATCACTTGTGCTTATATCTCCTGTTGCTTCCAATAGAAACTTCAAGGTCACATTATCTTGAGGCAGCACCTGTAATGCTTGTCTGACAGCCTCAATTGATCCCTAGTCACGAGCAGCATAATTTAGTTTAGAGACAGGATTTAATATCTGGATTTAATGCAAGCATCCAGAGACTTTAATGTCTGAATTTAAGAAGCCAATATCGTGAAAACAAACATGCCTCAATCACAATTAAAGCTCACAATACCATGAACAAAATAAGGCCACCAAGTTCTTTTATTTAAGAAGCTAAGGGCACATAAAAACAATGTATACCTGCACATCCACCTTCATTATAATATTCAGCTGGTGCATATCCAGCCCAGACAGCTTTCCAGCTGAAACAGCCGATGCCAAGGAAGAAAGCGTAACCTTCCCATCCCCAGCCTTGGCTGATATTCGCTCATTTCGTAATGATTCTGCACAAGCTTCTGCTTTCTCACGTGCAATATCAAGAGATGCAACGACCTCAAATTCATCCCCAGCCAATGGTACGTTATTCAATCCAATAACCTTCACCGAAAAGAAGCACAAAAACCAAAAGATTATTAGGAAATCTCAACCAAAATACAAAAAGTTTAGTACCCAGATAGATATGGAAGCAATTATAAGCTCTAGTTTTACCTTTTTACAGCAAAAGTATGCCACAAATCAATCCAAATTCCAACTTAGAAGTATTTCAAATGCTGCTGATAACAAGAAGGCATAACAATACATATAACTCAACTTACATCATTGGGACATTCACGTTACAATTACAGGAGGCATATAATTAATGTGCTCATATTTATTTCCAATTAGCAAGCCAACCAGTTAAAGATACAATCATTGATAAACAAAATAAATAAGAGTATCAATAAACAACATTCCAGCTTCTAGTTTCAACTATGAGAAGTTTGCTGATCAAGCATAATTGCAGTATTCATTATGTCAATTTTGTTTGATTTGCCTGATGCCTTTTATTCCCACAAACCAGCACCAATAAACAATTACGAAACAGTATGAAGTGAAAATAAAGAAAAAGAAACAAAGAAACCTGCACTGGTATGGATGGTCCAGCTTCATCAACTTGTTTCCCATTGTCACCAAATAGTGCCCGAACCTGAAGGTAGAGACAACACAACACAAAAAAGTTCTCGTAAGAGTGAAATTTTCTACATAAAATGCTTAAAGCAGGAATCTGTATCCGAAAGAGGTATTGCAGAGCTTCAAACTCTAATAACCAACCTTTCCAAAGGCTTCTCCGCAAGCCACTACATCACCTCTTTTAAGTGTCCCATTCTGTACAATGAATGTAGCAACTGGACCTTTAGATTTATGAAGGCCTGCCTCGATAACTGTACCCTTTGCATTTCTATGAGGATTAGCTTTCAACTCTTGTAACTGGCAGAACCAAGTATTATGTTAGAGTGAAGAACTTAGAAATAGCTGCAGCTTTTTGGGAACGTTAGCCAAATGCCCTTAGGCACTTGACACTGCCAAATGAGACATAAGTAATTGAGTGAACATTTGAAAACATTGCCAATAACCAAACAAAAACTTGGTTATATTCATTTCGCATGAAAATAATTGTTACCAAGTAGTTCAGGGAACAATTACAACCAATGACCAATAAAATAAGTGAACTAAGGATAAACTCGGTATGCTCATATGGTTTAGCTCACCTCTGCAACGAGCATAACAGTTTCCAACAAGTCATCTATATTCTCCCCCTTCAAAGCACTGATCTGTTAAAAAGGGGGTCGAATAATGTAAGGATCCTTATATGCTAAGACAAAATAACCAGATTTGGAAAAGGCCAAAAACCTGAACCATTGGCGTGTCACCACCCCAATCTTCAGGCATAAGACCAATGGAAGAAAGATTTTGCATGACCCTTTCGGGATTAGCACCATCCTTATCAATCTAGCACAGGGAAAAGAAAACAAATAAATGTCAGCAACTCCTAAAGAACAAGCCTTGCCATCCAAGTGTTTCCGTTGACAAGAAGCAGGATTGGTTTAGTTGATTAACCTTGTTTATCGCAATCACGATTGGTACCCCAGCCGCTTTTGCATGTGCTATAGCTTCACTTGTTTGAGGACGAATCCCGTCGTCAGCAGCCACCACAATGATAGCAATATCTGTAACTCGAGCTCCTCGAGCTCTCATTGCTCCAAATGCCTACACGAGCGGGTAATATAGGTGTCATTTAAAGGCAAGAAAGTGCAAGCATGTTATGGTTCACAATTGACTTTGCAAAAGAACCATAGAATATTATAAATCAACTGAATAAAATGCACAACAAAATATCAACGTTCTCTTTTTTTTCTTCAATAATGACTGCTGGAGGTAGAGGCTCCTGAGTGAGTCACATATCCCCCAACCCCTGAAACCTCTGCTATTATTAAGCAAACAGTTCCAGTGCTGCCATTTCCTACCTCACACCACCACTCTCACCCCCAAAAATTAATAATAAAAAAGATGTGTAGATCCAGCCTTACCCATAACAGCTCCATGATTCATATTAGATGTAGTTTGTTGGCCTATTACTTTTATATGGAGACAAACCATGTTTGAACTTTAATATCCTTTAAAGGCTCTCCATTGTAAGTGGAATGTTTATTTTGTTTACTGGCCTCAGACTCAGTTGTCATGACCTGGAACCGATAATTGAGCAATGAACTTACCTCATGTCCAGGAGTATCAAGAAAAACACATGGTTGTGACTTTCCATCTACAGGCACCAGAACTTTGTATGCTCCAATCCCTTGTGTAATTCCACCAGCTTCAGAGGCAGCTACCTATAATATCTAATTGTCAGGCATCAATTAACAATATATGTGCAATGATCAAATCCACAACACCAAGAGAAAACCAATAACTACAACCCTCTACATCACATATTAGACTTCCTGGCCCTTAAATGATTTTTTTTTCATTTTCCTTTGTATTTTTATTGGTGAAGATCATTAACACATCAAACACAAGCCCATATCCAACATAAATAAAATAGGAGCGAAATGCTGAGAATTCAACATACCTTAGTTTTACGAATGTAATCCAGCAAGGTCGTCTGCCATGTGATAACATCAAATAAACATCAATAATATCTTTCATAGATGTAACTTCAACTTACAACAATTAAACTAAAATTAACCGTAATATTAAACAAAGAAACATCCAGGAACATCAAATCAGTAATGAAGAGATTGGCAATGTACAACTTACCTTGCCATGATCCACATGACCCATTATTGTCAGGACAGGAGGCCTCTCTTCTAGCTTGTCTAGATCATCCTCATCAAGTATTTCCTTCTTTCTTGCCATTTCTTCAAATTTTATTCGTTCAGTTTCAATTACCTCAACCTCATACTCCTTGCATATCATCTTCACCATGTCTTTGTCCAGGGTTTGCACTCCATCAGGCTTAATTCCCTTTGAGTATAAGGACCCAAGAATTTCACCTTCACTAATTGCCAAGTTGTATGCTAAATCCTCTACCAACATACCTTTCTCCCCAACCTCCAAAATCTCTACCTTAACTGGAGCCGCATCTTTTGCAGCTTGAAGTCTAGCTGCCTTCCTTGATGCTTTACTCCATTTCCTCCCTTTCCTTGCTGTTGCAGCACCAGGAATAGAGACATTCAGCTCTGCTGCCTCCTCATCAGGTATCTCGACTTCATCATCCTCATTGACAATCCTTCTCCGAGGAGCTCCTGGTAAAGCATTTTTCTTACGGTCTTTGAACTTTCCAGCAGCAGGCACTTTTCCTGGTTTTGTGGGAGGCAAAACAGCCTGAGCAATCAAAGGATCAACACTTGGCTTTTTGCGTGCAAATTTGTCAATCAATATTGGCTGTCGTTCTTTATTTTTAGCATCTTGGTCAGTTTCATTAACTGACGACTTTGAAGAAGCTCCCACATCTTTTAGGATAACAGGCTTCTTTAAAGTTGGTGGAGGAGCAGCAGATGGCTTTGCTTGTAACTTTGGTTGCGGCTTCAAGGGTGGTTGGGGAGGCACCAATGGCATACTAGTGTGGGATTTTGGCTTGGCCTCTTCTGCTCCTCTGGGTTGTTCATTAACAACATTATTGGAAGTCTTAGGCATTTCCCTGACAACCCTCTGTGCAGCTGACACAGAATCACCTTTGCGCCACACGCTTTTCACATTTTTTGTGTTACGATTGACCATTGCATTCACAGGTTTTGGAACTCTCTGATTACTTCTCATGTTAGTTGGTGCGCTTCTATTAACATTTGCATTTTCCTTCCTATTAGAACCAATACTATTTTTGTTATCCAGTTCACTTGGTTTAGAAGTTTCAAGCTTTTCAGCCTTCTCCAACACTTCACCAAGGGATTCAATTACCCTATTCCTTTCCTCATCTTCGGCAGAATCCGACTTTTCATTTTCAGAATTCGCACCATTGTTCGAAGGATCCCACCCAACAGAGTTAATCCCAGAAGCAATAGAGGGCTTCAACAAAGGCTTTGGAGCAGGTTTAAGTACAACATCACTATCACTCTCACCACTAGACCCTCTAAACGTCTCATTGTTAGAATCAAATGACACAGCATTGCCTTGCTCGGAAGCAACAAAATCAGTAGTAGTGACAGAATATTTACAAACACAACGCCATCTTTTCCCGCCCCTTAAAGCCCTTTTCGACAAAGAAACTCTCCGAAAAAGCGAACAAGAAGAGAATTCCGAAGAAGTAGTGGCAACAGCAGCCACTCCATGGCTTCCAAAAGTAACCAAAGAAGCCAGAGAAGGCATGCTTCCCACCAAAACCACCATGGACACCATCCACTTAGAGCAAACAACCCGTTATCAGAACAAAAAACAAACTAGGGGCCAAAAAAATTGCCCCTTTACCACACAATCGCTCTTCAATTCTCCAGAATTCAATTGATTTTCACATAGAAGTAAACGACCAAAGGACATAAATAGATAAACGTAGTACTTACAGACCTCACCTAAACCAGGTGACAAATTAGACTCCCACAGCCGTATACACAGCGGAGATTGGTCTGGTACGAGAGAGAAGTGGGGGTGCTTAGGAGTTATGGCTTCATCGTGTAAGAGGCAGAGAAGAGGACACTCGTCGTAATCTTCGTATTACATCCACAAGTTGTAGCTAAGTGTTTTTGGCCGTTGGATGAGCTTTAGAAGTGGCAAGATGGAAAATTAAATATAGACCCTTTTGGAAAATATTTTTCTTTGTCCATATGTTGGGTTTTAAGAATTATATTTATAAAACATATTATCAATTTTTTATATGAACTGAATTGAGTCTGGCCTAAATAAAATTCACTTTAAATATTCTATATTCATAATTTTCTAATAACAATTCAAAATATTTAATTATTTACTAGAGCAAAAATAATATCTATAAAATTATTTTAAAACAAGAAATTTTTATAAGAACTTATACAAAATAATTATTATTATGGACAATAAATTGAATGAACTAATTTTAATATACAATGTTAATAAAATTTAAAGGGTGTTAAATTCATTGGACCCTTATGGTTTTATATTTTATCAATGTATCAACTAACTTTTAAAAACTATCATCAATAACTCTTTATGGTTTTGGTTTTATAAGTATTGTCACTTATATCGTCAATTTATATTTAAAAAAATTAAATGCAAACAAAAAAATGCCACCTAATAAACAACATCATGTGGGCTCACAAAGCACAAATTTATGAAAATAATTGAGACATGAGAAATTGTTACAAATTAAACAAGAAAGAATGAGTGATAGTGGAGTAAACCCTAATTGGAGAAGAAACATAATCAAAGGTGTCAAAAGAACAAAAGTGAAAGTGAACTCAATTTACGATAAAGAAAAAGCAAGGCAAGATAGCTAAGGTTTATCCTCATTTTAACATTCTCCTCTTAATGGTTTGAATCTCCTCTAGATTCTATTTTCTTAATTAGTATGTTTGATTGTTTTAACATGGAGATCTAAGTTCCAAATTTGTGTTTGATATAGTATGGTCTTTTTTATTTACTTTTGTATTTGTTATAGTAGGGTCATTTTTTTGTTCACTGTCGTGCTTTTTTTAATCTTGAATTAACCTTGCTCATTAGTTCCTTTGATTATTTATCTTTGTTTTATGTCACCTTGCTTTGGTTTATTTTTAGAGAACTTTTTGTGCATATTACAATGTGATATGTATAAGACTCCTTCAATAAACCATAAGTGAATTGGCCATCTGTTAGAGAAAGCTTCAATTATTGGTAACTATAAGTGAATTAGCCTTAACTTGAAGTTGGTATAATTACATCTTTGTATTAGCTTGCTTTGGTTTGTTTTAGAGAACCTTTTTGTGCATGCAACAATTTGATGTTTGTCAGACTCCTTTGATTGACCTATTGTCTTTTTTAAAATATGATAACTTATTGCACACATTTTATTTCTATTCTCTCTAAAAATATAATGTTCCTTTTGTTTTATCTTATATTGCTTTCTATTTTCACTGCTCCATTAATTTATTTTTAATGTTGGTTTGTATGTTTCTGTTTAATTCTAACTTTTGAACTCCTATGAGTTGGCTAATTTCAACTAAGCTTAGCTCATATTTATAGTTTTGATAATTATCTTTTCACCATATAGTAGTTATATCTAGATTTGTGAATTCTCACTTGTGGTTTTGTATATAGTGGTTTCTTAATGGTAATTGAGACTGCTTTTTATGTCAACCATGATCTCACTAATTTTTACCGACCTCAAATTTGTGTTTTCTCAACCTTCCAAGCTTTTGAAAGTGAAATTACTATTTATATTCTTTTCATTCTTGTTTGTGTATATTAAGCTTTAAATTTCTATTAGCATAATTACTCTCAAGGAATTTACCATATAAAAATATGTGATCAAGATAGTTTCACATTATATGCATCATAAAATATAAATATGTTATATGATTCCATAATGCATTATGTATAATTGCATCTATTTGGTAGTACGTGTATATTATGGTCTATAAGATATAAAGGTTATATAACGTACTACTTTATAGATTAATCTGAATTTGTTTTCTTTCTATTGCAGGTTTTGTTTGAGGACTAACTGGTACTTCAAACCCAAAAATTAAGTTTGATTGCTTTCATGATGGATGCTTCAAATTCAAACCAGAAATGACATATGAAAGTGAAGAGAGAGATAGTTTTGGTTCTTAGGTGTTTTGGTTATGAGGTTAATGAGATTATATTGATTGTTTTCATGTTTAAGGTTAAGAGGTTATGATCTGAAAAAGCATGGGATTTTATCTATCAATTCTGACATAATTCATTTGAAGATGGTTTGAGGCTACTATAAAATGATAACAATGTAAGGAACTTGATAGGTGCAACTAAAGAAAGAGAATTGAAGAAACTATAGATCTATATGGATGGGGAGATTATGCACACTTAATGACAATGCAATAGATACTCCTATTAAGGTAATTGAGGATGATGATATGGAGATAGGTTTTGAAAAAACTACTATGGTAGCCTGTGATGTACGCATTAATACACTAACAAATGCACCCATTATAATAGCCATTAAAGTTGGCCCTGAAACATCAAATGATGCAGATGGCCTATCATATAATGAAAGATAATTGACATATATCAGTGATTTAAGATATTCAATTGAAGAAATTATCGGTGATACATAAGAATATGCTCTAGAAGAAGAGTTACCTAATATGAGTGAATGGTGTATGGATGTTCAAAATATTGACTTAAGGGATGATAAAACTGAAGTTGATGAAGAAGACATTGGTAGTCTAGAAGGAAGTTCAAATAATGAGAAGAAGAAGAAGACTAAATATCCTTACTTTAGTTCTTTAAGTTTAGATGATGAAAGAGTTATTTTTTGAAGCAATGAATAACTTGTTATTCTGTGAACATATTAAAAAAAAGACTTTAAAAAACATGAGTATCCAAATGAGACTTAAAGAGTTAATGCAAAGCGCAAAAAGAAATATGGATGGAGAATACATGTGAGCCTTATAGAAGATGGACATACATTTCAAATCAAGACATTCGAAGACATTCATTATTATGGGAGAACATTTGATAATACCAAAGTTGATTACCAATAGATTGCTAACAAGTATTTAGCACATTTTAGGAACAATTCTATCTGGTATATTTTAAGGTTAAGGGGGTTGCTTTACAAGATTACCAGTAAGAGATTTCATACATCAAAATGTCTAGATATTGAAAATGATCACTCATAAGTGTTAATGAGAAATAGATAAAAGATAAAATAAATATTATTTTAGTAAGAAATGTCACCTAATCTCATATTGAACATATCTTAATCATGTATGAAGGGCCTACAGGAAATGTTTGAATATGTGTACATGCATTTAAACATCGTTATTGATTTAAGCATTTTTTGGTTAATTCATAAAGGAAATACAAACTTTCTACTATTTACAAAGATTAGATGTGGAGTATAAGTTTAGATTGTACTTAGTAAGGGTATGAGAGGTAAATGAGAAAGGTGGAGAGCATAAAAAAGGATACACATTATTGATTGACAGATATTTTTAAAAAGAGATGGCATAGATATTTCTTTGACAAGAGACGATGTAAACATACATTTGATAGAAGATGCAGGAGTAATTTGTTATCAAGCAACACAACAAAGTGTTTTGGAACGTACTTGAGAAATGTAAAGGACAAACCAATCTTGACTTACTTGAAAGTGATGAGAAAAGTTATCATGAAAATATTTCATCAAAAGAAGCAAGGGATGGTTACATACAATGGTAACATATGTCCTAATATAATGTCAAAGTTGGAGAAAAATAAAAATGAGGCTACTAATTACTTGATTCATTTTATAGTTAATGACATTATTTATTTTTATTTGATACCTTCTTACTTAAATGATACTAATAACTTAACTCATTTTTGTAGGTGATGAAAATTTTGATATTGAGCGCTATCTAATTGACCATTATATAATAAACCTCGAAACAAATGGCTGCACATGTAGGAGGTAAGAGTTAATTGAGATCCCTTATAGCCATACCATTTTAGTGATCATCTTAGAGAAAG
>JANVCQ010000002.1:41391745-41407147 GCA_025531925.1 Erythroxylum plowmanianum | reverse complement strand
ATATGGATATAAAATTTGAATCAACTAAAAAAATTCCCCAATGAGATTTCTTAATCATTCAATTTGTGATGCATCTCCATAAAGTCAATATGTGTAGTTGAGGAGTTCACATTTTTCTATTTGACACTTTATAAGATTTAACATCATTTGCTAGCGTAAATATATATCCTGACTTGGCTTGCTGACATCTACATATAATAAAATCTAAGTATGTATAAACTATAAAGATAAGATTACCATCTTTTATATATGCTAGTATATAATTTGTTGTGCCATTTAAATACCTTAAAACTTGCTTGAATACATTACAGTGGTATGAACTTGGTTTGATAAATATCTACCCAACAATTAAAACTATAAATGTAATAACGACTTGGTTCTTACTTTTGCATATATGAAGCTCCTTATATTACATTGGCATATGGAATACATGGTTAAACATTTTGTTCAATACACTCAATCAATCTTCATCAGCCAACATAAAGAAACAACAAAAAATAATTTTACAATGAATATAGACAATCTAGCATCATTGAAATGGTAAAGGAAAACATTATTTTTCAAAAAATCGTCGTGAAGATAGAGAGAGAGAAGAGGAAAATACCTGGACGTTAACCACCAGAGACCGTTGGAGAAGACGACACTCGTGGCCGGAAATGTAGTAGTTCCACGGTTTAGATGCAGCCGATGCCGGGCGGAGGAGATCTGGAAAGCAAGAAGAAACAGGGGCACGCAGGTGCGGGAGGGGGGAGGGGACAATTGGGAGCTTTTAACCTAACCAAAAAGAAAACGACATCGTTTAATTTTAAACCAAACGGTCGTTTTCTTATTGGCAAAATGTTTTGTTCCAACAACGAAACGACATCGTATAGTTTTAAACTAAATGATGTCGTTTTAATTTAAATAACAAAACATTCTTTCAGGATAAAAACGATGTCGTTTCGTTTAAAATCAAACGACGTTGTTTTGGTTTAAATAACAAAACGTTCCTTCACAATGAAAACGACGTCGTTTGGTTACTGGAGCCTTTAACTTATTTAGTTAACTAAATCGACATCGTATGACTTACAACCAAACGATGTCGTTTTCATCTTGAAGCAAAACATTTTGTCCTATAACAAAACGACGTCGTTTTGTTGCTGAAGGCTTCATAAGTGTTATAAAACGATGTCGTGTGGTTACTTTTCAAAACATTGTTGTTTATATTAAAAGTTTGAGCTACACAATAGAAGAAGTCGAACAAATGCCGACTACATTACCGACGAAAAGGTCCGTCGGTAAATTTCCCTTTATTTTTCACCCCTTCTCAATTTTCCAGGCAACTTCACCGACAGATGCATTATTTCCGTTAGTAACTGGCGACGTTTTCTTTTCTGTCTGTATTTCATACTTTTCTTGTAGTGATCTTGGGTCAGTCCTCTTAACTCAAAGCTTGGTCAATTCAGGTTCGATCGGATTGATTTGTCAATTCCAGGTACAAAACCTTATAAACATGGTATTGATATCTAACATTTGGATTGGTTAGCATAGTCAACCTTTAAAATAATTTGACTAGGATGAAGCCAAAACCTACTTTAACCACCCTAAGTAACGTCATTTTGATGTAATTATATAAAATAACATCGTTTTCATCTATAAATTTTGGCTAATTACATACCAAAATAACATTCTTTTAGGTAATTACATTAAAATAATGTCATTTTGGCTAAGGCCTTATTTGGTAAATAACTTATCATCCATTTTTTTGGTTGCTTGAAAGGTTTCAGTTGTTTAACCATGTCAAACCGCTGATAATTATGTTTAGTAATCAGTGGATTGAGTTGGCGCACTGAATCCAATCCACTGATTTTGAAAACGCTCTTATGAGAAGTATTTTCCTCAACCGGTTGAGAAATTAAGGAACTAAAAGACTATTATATCTAAAAGTTATTACAAAATACTCAAAAGAGATAGAGGTAGTAAGTTTATAATTTAAATTTAATATTTTTAATTTTAATTTTTGAAGTTAAATTAATATCAATTTTGAGTCAAAAGATACAAAGAGTTATCATTCCATTATGTACGTCTTTCTTTAACTTTGAAAGTAAACATAGAGACAACTAAAAGGATTGAGTAAATTGCATGGACAAGGAATTGAGGAACGCTTGATAAATAGGTATTGTTTATGTTGGTTTATGTTGATTCTACATTAGTATCTCTTACCATTCTAAGTTACCCAGAATATAGTCACAAAAGAAAGGCCATAATCTAACCATTTTTTGTTAGATGTGCGTTGAAATTTATGTCATGAACATAAAAAATCATAAATATGATAAATCTCATATCCTTATAAATCTTTTTTTAAGTCATGCGTTTATGGGTAATTTTACACTTACATAGCTAATATTCAACAGTTAATTTTATCAAATATTTTTAAATAAATAACTATTGTTATCTGCTGGTCAAATCAACTGTATTAATCCGCTTTCAGCAAACCGCTAATAGAATCAGCTAATAACTAATGTCATCCGCTGATTGTCAAACAATGTCTTAGATATGCTGACCAACCCTAGACCTAAACTCAGTCAACTCAGACCTGATTAGACCTATTTTTTCAATTCTAAGTCCAACACCTTACAAACATGTATCACTAGCCCGCAGTTAGGTTGGTTACTAAAGTCAACCTTCAAAATAACGCCCTTCAAGAAAAATGATACTATAATAATATTCATTTGAAAGAACAATTAGAGAGAGAAGAAAAACACTAAAATAAAAGCTCTAAGTTTCCTTTTATTTTTTTTTTGTATGTTTAGGGTCTCAATTATTTATCCTTTCTGGTAAATTTATTTAAATTTAATATTAACTATGATAAAATAAAACATAGGATGATTTAATTATAATTAAATAAGATATAAATATGATAATTTTTATTTCATTAATTATAACCACTTAGACTATGAGTCACAAATTAAAAGTGTGTGGTATCAATAAACCTTTTTTATGCTTATATAAGTTATTTTGGATTGATTGTTTTCCTCAACAAGTTTCATTGGACTTAATGCAAGATATCTATGGATAAGTAACTAAAATACCGATATTAACATTTCATTTTTTGATAAGACATTGAGTTCCAAAATGTATAAGTATTAGATCCCATATCCACTCATATAGTCATGAATAAAGGGTACATTTATCACCCTTTTTAGTAATTAGACTTAAGCATATACAATATGATTTGTATGTTATGGATGACCTCCTTTTAGAGGCATTTAAACTTAATCTCTCATACAAGCTTTAACAAATTGAAAAACTCTTGACAAACATTTTCTACTAATGTTTATAAACTTATGTTTGATTTTTCATTGGCATATAAAGAATGGATTATTTTCATACACTATTATAAAACTTCATCATCTTAACTTCAACTAAAGTGACATTCTAAAACAAACCAACCTATGCACTCAAAAGTATGTTCTCAAATTTGCAAATTCAATTGCAAATGTCATTTATCGTCTCATCTTGCTCGGTCCAACAAGCAATTAGGGGGTCACTTATGTGAGAAAGCTAATATGAGCTTGTTGATAAAACATTAAGATATAAATATAGTTTGTTAATTACCATGTTATGAAAAATAATACAATATTATTAATTTATAAATCAAAATTGGTGATACATCTTGCATTCAATACATTCCTAAACATCTCTAATGTATGCAAAAATGTCTCTAATTATGAGATTGGCCAAAAAAGATCAACTATAATCTCATATGTGGAGATATATCTAAGGACTATATAATCTTATACATCACATCTCAATTGTAGTGATATATGATGTCGTTGTACTTTGACCTTCTATGATACTTAAGTCCTTTGCATAAGTTATAATGGTTATATTATTCATAAAATCATAATAGTTACATCTGAAAGTGTTGTCAAGTTTAAGCTATACAAAAATATCCTAAACCAAATAACCTTCTACACTAAATGTGCATGCAATTTACTTTGAATCCATTTTAGAAACTAAGACACAAGTGTGTTTCTTATAGCAAAAAATATGGCCCTACCTCTCTAAGTATAAAGGTATAATAGAAGTTGCCTTTCATTTTATCTTTGTTTGAGCCATCAATATCATTGTATATATGCAAACAACTTATGGCTTCCTCCCTAATAACGTTGATCAAGGTCTACAACACCTCCAAATATTTAAGGATCCTCTCAACTACTTGCCAATGTATAATACTAGGAATACTATGATGTCTACTAATAATCCTAATAATATAACATACGTTTGATCCAGTATACCTTATAACATATATATTAGATACATAATTGTGTTGACATATAGTACACTGAACACTTACTTATTTCTTTTTAAATTAGAACATTGTTCAATACTAATAATATAAACTTTTTTTCATTAGATTGTTAACAATTTAGGGCTATGTATATGAAATCATTCCAGATCTTTTTAATGTTATTGTCTCATAACAAAGTTAGAAGTCTCTTAAGTTGATTTGTGTGAATTTTGACTCCCAAAATTTAATTAGACTCACCTATGTCTTTCATCTCAAATATAGAGGATAACCATTTTTGAGTGGTGTTGATCAACTCTAAATAATTTCAATTAACAAAATATTATCCATATATAATGAGAGGATTAGAAAATTCTTTTCAATCCTTTTACATACACACAACGGCCTTCTTTAATCGAAATAAAATCAATTGAAATGATGATTCAATGAAATCGATAATACATTATCTAGATGAAATTTTAGGCCATATATTAATTCTTAAATGAGACAATTTTAAGCTCTTAACCTGTGACCATAAAATCCATTGGTTAATCCATATAGACATATCCATCTAATTGTTAATTAAGAAATGTTGTTACCATATCTATTTAGAATAATTCCAAATCTAAATGTACAATGATAGTTATAATAAGGCATACCTCACTATAGAGGTGAGTCTCATCATAGTCAACACCATATTTTTAGGAATACGTTTTTTCTAATAATTGTGACTTGTATTTTTCAAATGATTAATCAACTTTATGTTTAACTTTCAAAATCCACTTATTTATAGTAGTCTTACACCTAGTTGAAAATTTATTTGATCCCCACACATAATAATTAACCATTGAGTCCATCTCATCCTTTAGAGAAATAATCAATTTATCAAGGTGAATTAATAGCCTCATCATAAGAAGATTATCAGTATCCACTATGGAATACATAAAGCTTTTCCTTTGATCCCAAAACATAAATAAGAAATAACTACATGTTTGCTTTTACTCAATTGACTATTGACCATTTAGTGGTTCACATTCACCATCTAAAGCACTTTCATTAGGTAAAACATCACTCTCAATGCATTTAGTGGTTCACATTCACCATCTAACCACTAATGCATGGAAATTACTATTCTAAAACATTCACACTGTGAGACTCTATTTCATTCTTTCCTCTTTTTGGTTGTTCGTAATATATCATATAGCCTTTATAATGCTTAAAATATCTAGCTACATATCTTGTTGCTCTAAGTATGCAATCTAACCAAAGAAACTATAAACAACCATCTCGTGAGAGTAAACACAAATAGTGATATCAACAAGTTTAGATTAACTCTATGTAATTACGAGTAAAGTGACCTATATATTGGCAGTTGTAACATTTAACCTTACTTAATTGGTAGCAAAATTATCATAAGTCTCTCGATCACATTGATTACAAGTCATATGCCCAAACTAATGAATTTTAGAAATAACCAAACTAAGCTAGAACTTGTATTTAAATTTGTTTAGAAAATTTATTTAAATTTGAAATTGATTAAAATGAATTTTTTTAGAAAGATTATGATGAAATTTGAATGGCATATATAATTTGATGGTATAATTTATGTTAATATAAAAGTGGCACAATTTCAAAGAGACTTAGAGGGAGAAATTAATTATTGTCTTTAATAGATAATTTATGTCTTGTTTGATTATGTAAATTATGATTATAGTTATTTTAATTCTTATCTAAATTTTGTCTAAATCATTTATTAAAATTTTTAAGAAATGTCATTAAAAAATGTTTTATGTTATTTGATTTTAATATAATGAAAGAAGATAAAAATACACCTAGATTCAATTTGATTATATCACAAGTAAAATAATTAAAATCCAAATAATCTCATTTTTAATGCTATTTTAACATAAATTACCAAAAATATTTTTTTCCTTGTCAATAAAATGATTTTAATGGCTATCAAAATTTGCCCATTTAACTTCTCAGTATGGGCAATTAACTTGTTATTGCAGGCTAGCTTTTTCAGTTGATGTTTTCAAAATCGAATCTAAAATTAAACTGATAAGACAAGAAATTTAAAGTTTAAAAAATTCAACCGGAATTAGACAGTTATAAAACCGATTAGAAATTGAGTAAAATTGTAAAATTTAAAAATAATTAAAAATAGTGTCCTTATTTATTAAAAATTTTAAAGTTTAATTAAAAAAGACTATTAAATAAATATTAATTAGTCTATTTTAGTTTATGAAAATTAATTAGTTTATAAAAATTGACCAATTAATTAATAAACTTATCGAGTTTAACAAAAAATTACTAAATTAAATTAAACTGAAAATTTAAAAACAGAACAAAAAATTTATTCAGTTCAAGATTTTCACGGTATAATACCAGTTAAACTCACTAATTTACATGAACAATTTCATTTTTGTACATAAAAATCGTTGTTCACAATTTTCTCCCTTAAGTTAACGCAAGTAAACAAAATTCAGTATGCAAAGGCTTGTCAGCAAAATAGTAATTAGCAAAGCGAACAAGTGAAACATCAACACAAGATTACAAAAATACAAAAGCTCATATGTTCTATTATATTTTCCTGGACTGTTATGAAACAACAAATTGAAGAAAGTAAAACAATGAACCCGTGATTTCTATCTTCTAAAGGCGGGGATTAAAAAAAAGAGAGAGAAAAGGACTAAAGCCCGTTTCTGCATACTGTGTCTGTGATTACTTCATTTTCCTCCAACAATCAAACATATCTTCAACACGTCAGGCCACCAAATCTTCCCCTCTGGTTATACCTTAGGCTGTTGTACGGCGATGTGGATTGAATCCGATGATTTCGCTTCTGTAGGAACCGTTGTAATGATCTTTTCATAGATAAACCAGGAGTGTGAAGCTGAGATGAAATGGTTGGTGAAGGTGTTGTAGGAACAGATGAAATCCTGACTTTGTCCTCCATGTCTCTACTTGCAAGCATCAGGATGGATCTGGCCTGCAACAACATCAAAAAGTTTTAATTACTTTCTATCGGAAAAGAGTCGCCAAGTTTATATCATATAAAGCTATATACATTGCAAAGCTTATTCATAAAAATCATGTAAAATACATATACCCATAGTAACAAGAAGAAGAAAAACCAGGCATGATATAGAAACACACCTGAAGCTCTGTAACATCAGAAACACAGACACTTCCATTGTAGAAAATTGTCAACTGTTGCTGCTGTTGTTCTTGCGGTAGGCTTTCGTCCGAGTGCTCTTGCTTACTGTGATCATTACGATGAAATTAATCAACATTCAGCAAATATTTATGATGAATCTAAATCAAATGAACTTATTAGGATAGTAGATTTAGAATCAGGATAGCTAGCCTAGCTAGGAAGAGGAACAAGGACTTACAAGGGATGGAGTTGTTGGCGATCATCATCAGATCCCACTGGAGAAACAAGACGGAGCTCAAGATTGCAGGAGACGTTCCTCATCTCGAAGATTTATGTATAAGAAAGAAAACCAATATCGCTGACTCAAAACTGTGATCTCTGAAATATGCAGAAGAATGAATTGAAGCAAGTGGAGAGAGCGGAAGGCTTTATATGTGGATTTATATATTATGTCGGGGAGATTGGAACAAATGAGAACACGTGAACAACAAAAACCAGACACGAACTATATGGCGGCGAGACTGGGTCGAATGTTACGTTTCATTTTGCACGTTGTAAATGTTTTTGTTTGGTTTGTTAGTATGTCCAATTTTCCAAAAAGATCAAGCCGGAAAACCGCCACCCCTTTGAAAGTAAGTGACATAATGACATATTATATTCAACCACGTGTTCTTTTCAGTTTTTCCGTCGTCGACTTAGATATTCTTCTTTTCTCATTTTATTGTTCTTCTGGATTACTTTGCCTTTTCTCTCATCATTCATATGATTAAATCGAAATTCTTTATTTTTTTTTCTAAAAGTAATTCTTCTAGTATGACTAAATTGAGCTTCTTGGGACTCTTGATATTGTGGGCTGAGTCGTTTTCAGACCACAAAGAACTTTTTTTAAAATCCTTTTTCCATTTAATATTATTGTTTCAATTTAATAAACGTTTTTGAGTGAGGACTCTTAGCTTAACTAAAGACAAGAAGAGCCGAATTTTGCAACTTATCAGGTACGAGTAGATCTAGGTATCATATCAGGTATATCATTTGATTATAGTTTAATTTTTTTTATTTATGTATTTATTGTAATTTTATTTACTATTCTTTAACCTGCATCATTCTTTTATTGTCTCATCTACATATAAGTCTATTAGAAACAGTCTCTTTATTATATAAAGATAAGACTGCATGCTATCAGACATCTCTAGACTCCGTCTTATTACGAAATTTCGGACTAAATATGATGATGATGATGTTTTAAAGTGGTGCTTTAACAATTAACACTCTCAAAGCATCTAAATTTAGTGATTTACAATATTTTAAAAATTGGATCTAAATTTAAACCGACAAGTTAAAAAGTTTAAGATTTAAAAGGCTCGATCAGTATTAAATCGTCATAAAATTGGCTAAAAATTAAATAAAATGAAATAATTTGAAATATAGTTGAGAAAGATTGTCTTTACTCATCAAAAAGTTTGAAGTTTAATTAAAAAAATAGTGTTAAATAAAAATTAATTAATTTTAGTTTATAAAAATTTATCAATTAATAAAATTTACCAATTAATTAATAAACTAATCAGTTTTTAACCAACAAATTATTAAAATAAATCGAACTAAAAATGTAATAACCAACACAAATCAAATCACGTCATCTAATATATCGTTATCCTTAAATTTATTACGAGTTAAAAATGTAATAGCCAATGTAAAAAAGTCAAGAACATAGTGTTTATGCATTCTGTGGTGGAAGCAAAATGTTTGAATTAGTAAAGGAACGAGCATCTCATGTGAGAATTAATTAATATTGACCATGGATTATGTCGTCAAGTGAAGTGAAGTTGGCTCTATATGAATTCAAAAGGACCACACACGTTTGAAAATGCAACGCCTTCCTATCTACGATGCAACTTTCAAAGGTTTAGTCTCGTGTTTGTAATTGTTTAAACCTACTTTGCGGTTGCCCTTCATTTCCGCTAAGCAACTTTCAAACGTTTAGTCTCATGACTTGTTAAACCTACCAATAAGATTAGAGAGAGAGCGATTAAGCAACCTACACTTGACACGTTATTATCACATGTAATAAATGTGTTTTTAGTACAAAGGATAGCTAACCTTGGATTTATCTATGTGCAGAGCAGAAATAGAGACGCGTGAGTGGTGACAGATGTTGCCAAACACATGAGTATGGAGTGGAGCTTTCAGACATGCTTTTTTTTGCAATTTCTTAATTAGCTGTACGTTGCCAGACTTAACACTTTGATATGCCAATTTCGTAGGTAATTATAGATCTTTTGCCGACACGAGGATGCCTAGCTATAGGGTAATGACAGAAAGACAAAACATGCAGTGTTCACTGCTACAGCTTGTACATTGCTTGAAGATATGCAATCCAACTAGTTGCAAGTAGGCCCCAATGACAACTGGTCGTCTCATCCTTAATTGACCACTTGGATGGACTTCCTCCGCTGAAGGTTACCGCAATTAGCCCTAAGAATGTCCTATCCAAAGCAGTGCCGGTGCGTGAGCCAATCTTAGGTAGGAACAGTTTGTTCTTATCTTAAACGAGCTTTAGTGGTACCGGACGCACAACTCTGGAAGTTTTTATAACCAAAAGAAATAAATAGAAGCACCATTCCGTCAGTCGTTTATCACGTTATACGTTATTATAAAGCACGATGGAAGATAGAGTTTATCTGGATATGCCTATAATTAAATATTAAATATTTATACTTATGTAATGTCGCTATATATTAAATTTTCATTTTTTAATATGAATGTATTAATTTAATATTAACATATATCTTTTTTTCTTTTTACAAATAAATATTGGAGAGTTTAGATGTTCCTAATAATTAAACTGTTTTAAGAAAATTTGATGATTCAACTTAAATTTATGCTAGATTGGTTCCTATAATAAAGAATCGTATCATTTGTTTATATTATAATAAACATTTGAACGGGAAGTGTATCACTAGATTAAAAAAGTATTTAGTTGCGATCAAAGGTGATGGAAAGCCTTATAAAAAAGTGAGTCATAAGATGAAATGACAAATGAAGAATTTACTTAAAAAGTATTAGTATAAGAAAGATAAAAGATAAATATTGACCTATGAAATTAGTAGTGGAAGTTCTTTTTTTGATGATTATGATGATAGTGAGGATGTTGAAGGTGACTTACAATTTAAAGAAACTACTCATGGACATGACAATGACTAGATAGTAGTATGATTTAAGTGTATCATCATCACCCAGTTTGATATTTCGCAATGAAGCAAGATTTGGGGAGGTCTGATAGTACGCAACCTTATCCATACATAATAGAGAGGCTATTTCCGATAGACCCACATGTAAATGAGACAGTATAAGAATGATGCAAGTTACAGAGAACAGTAAAAAGTAGCACGAAAGATTTCTATGTAACTAAAATTAAATGATTCAGGGATATCATTTAATGTTATCCATACTTTTTTTTATCAACATATGATGGATGTTATTTCCTCTTACAATTAAGGATATAAAGCTCCTTTAATTGATGATTACAAAGGTAAACTTTTGAGTGACTTTTTTAGTGAAATAAACACTTACTTAGATGAAAGAAGAATAATTTGAGTAATTTATGAGTGCTCAATTATATATAGTGCTTAGATAAATAAAAGACATGAGTCTTTTATTAATTTTTTAGTTTACTTTGCTAAACGAATAACCTCTTTGAAGTTTATTAATGCATCTCGCTTTGATAGAAATGTTGATACATTGTTTTAGATATTTGATGAATTTGTGAATGGAGTTAGGTTATAAAATATTGTTTACTTTATTACTAATAATGATTATGCCTACAAAGGAGCTAGGAAAAGATTGCAAAACATGTATAATTTTTGTTATTAGACTCCTTATGTTGTACATTGCATTAACCTGATGTTAAAAAAAATAAGATGCTAGATATTTTCCTATTATTGATGAAATTGTACATAAAGTAAAAAAAGTGACTAAGTTCATTTATTATTATGCATGGATCCTAATTTTGATGAAAAAATATTTCACCAATAGTATTGTAACGTCTCATGTTAGGGGCTAGAACTCCATAATAGTGTACATGAGAGTATATAGAGACTTTAGAAATACATTTCATGCTCATGCATAATTGAATATACACATACACGTGAATAGTTTTTTTGACACATTAAAATAATTGTATATGCATTTAATGACATTTTTCGGGTATAATTGATTTATAAATGTGATTAAAATGCGAATCGTGGATTATTTGTGTTAAAAACTTATTTGAAATATATTATGATTATTTCAGAATTTTTTGTGAATTTTAAGAAATTTTTGAAACTTTGGGATATTTTTGACTAGAAAAAATAGACATATAGAAGAGTGACATGTGACATCCTTTTATGTTTGACAAATGGCCTACATGCAATGAGCACATGAAGTCATGTGCTTTGTTGAGAATTTTTTCAATTCCTTCAGTTTTCTTCACCGAAAATTACCAACACCAAAAACTCTCTCACCCATCACCGAATCATTACATGTATTTGGTTGTGTAGTTGGCAATCTAGATACTGCTTTGTTCTCTTGATTTTATTTCCACTGAAATCAATTTTTTTTTCTTGCATCCACCGAAACCTATTCTTCTCTTATTGCTGGGAATTTTTCTGAAATCAAGTAAGTTGTGTTTCCAAATTTACTTAGTACTGTAAAATGATTTTTGATGATGGTTTAATGGTTGGAAATGAATGCATGCAAGGGTTGGATAAGTAGCAATTCGGTGATAGTGATAAATAAATGAAAATTTAGTGAAGTCGAATTTGGGCAGAAAATGTATTTAGGGTAGTGTGGGTTTGAAAGAGATTTAGATAAGTGCAGAAAACTGGAATTAGGTTTTGTGCTTTGGATTGTGATTCATGATGAAAAAGTTCAAAAAATGGAAAACAAGTGTAGAAAAATGTAGAAATTTTGTAGGAAAAATCGTATGTGAAATTTGATTGTGATGCTTGTGTGATCTTGAATTTTAAGAGGTTTTGATAATGAGCTGAATGTAAATGAGAGTGGAAATGCGTGAGAGTTTTAGAAATACTGGATTAAATAGTAAATGAGAGGAAGAAGAAAAGAAGAAGTGCTGCAAAATCTAAAAAATAATGGAGTGCACGATTGTGCAACCGAAGGTTTTCTGAAACTGAATAGCTTTGAGTCTTTTGGCTATAACTTTTTTCATTCGACCTCCAAATGACTTGAAACTTGAATCAATAGATTTCTAACACATTTTTCTTCCTCTCTATGAAAATTTAGGGCCATCTGAATTCATTTAGGAAAGATTTGATCAATGGATTTATGATGAAAATGAGGAAGTGTGCTGGAATATTAGGAACTGGAAAACTTTCACTGTACATGTTTCGATTTTTTTATTATATCTTGATCTGTGGATTTTCAAATGAGATGATTCTTAATTTAAATTGAACTAGAGACGTTTGGTTACAATTTTTAAGAAGAAATTGAATTTAAATTATGTCTTTAAGGGTCTTGAAATTGAGTCTGGACTTAGACTATAACACTACCCATGACAGAAATCATGTCCTGTTGTTACCAAATAAATTGTATTGATGTAGGCCGAATCAGACAAAGGTGTCTACACAAAAGTTGTAGCTTATTCTCTTAGCTTTCAATTGGTATAAGGTTTGTAATTTTTAGATATCGGAATTGAGAGATATGAGTTGTACAACTGGTATTTTGAGCATAACTCATAGAATAATGAACCAAAATGTATTATATTGATGTTATTAGAAACTTAAAGCACAGGGAAACAATTGTCTAGAAGAAAGTGTTGTAGAAATACACTATTTTCCTTATCATAATGACCTTGAAAAGTAGACCCGAAAGTCTATGTTGAAAAGAAAGCTGGAATAGTTAATGAGTGTATGAATTTTGACACATTTGGAGTACGATTGATCTTTACATCGGTTTATTACAGAAGTATACCCGGGCATATGTTATTGCACATGCATGTTACATGATACATTTATAAAAATGCATATTCAATTACATGAACAATGTTGTAACATGAAATTGTATTTGATTGCGTATAGAAGAGCAAGTAAAGCTATCGCTTCCAGATATTGCCGGAACTTCAAGGTAATAAGCAAAAAGGGAGCAATATTTGTGAATAACCTAAGATGATCTCACCTTAATTTGGTCTGTTTATTATTGAATTGAATTTGATAAGTGCTAATTGTGTTTCGAATTCCGAACAATAATTGTCCGATGCATTTGATACATGTAAACATCATTGGAAGTGCGCTACTTGTATTTGAATAAGATTAACTATTTGATTCTCAACTGAAAAGTTGAAAGTCGAACCTAGCCCGATGATTATCGTTAATGCACAAATATGAAAATGAATGTGATTGAAAATGATTGAATGTGATCACTGAATTGTGGCATGCATTTCATTTCAATGCATGTAATGTAAAGGTAATTGTGACTGATGTTGCCAATAAAAAAGAGCTTAAAGCTCAAACATTTGTGAAAAGAGCCTAAGACTCAATGTGTGCAATGAGTCCTATATCCCTAATGAATAAAGGACAATATGAAAGAACCCAATATTCACAACAGATACGGGACAGTGAAAAAGATACACAGTCACAATAACGTAATAAATGAATTGAATCTCATAAACATTGTATTCAAGCATGATATGAATAAGTTGAATAACTGCATTGTTATGATTTAAAAGATTTAATCGGTATTAGACCAAACCAAAAAGTTAGATGATTTAAAATTTTTAGTTAATTTTTTTATCATGCATGATTTGGGATCTTGTATATTGAAAATTGTGGTTCTTAGTACATTTCCTGAAAGTAGATTGAAGCTGCTAACCTCGTGGCTGAGAGGAGAAAGTATCATTCTCAAATTGCAAAATAGGATCTCAAGTCATTATTCAAATTGATGTACGTTGATCACTAATTGAAAAAATGAAAACTGAAATGAGTGGTACCGTACTCCTTTGTTTCGTTAAATATTGAGAACGACAATATATAAATCACATTCAAAACAAATCGCGACACCTAATCTCTCGTTATCCTTAAATTTATTACGAGGTAAAATGCGATAGGCAATGTAAGAAAGTCAAGAACAAGTGTTTATGCATTCTGTGGTGGAAGCAAAATGTTTGAATTAGTAAAGGAACGAGTATGTCATGTGAGAATTAATTTAGTTATATTGACCATGGATTGTGTCGTCAAGTGAAGCTGAGCTGCTCTATATGAATTCAATGAATAGGAAAATTACAAATCAAAAGGACCACACACATTTCAAAATGCAGTGCCTTCCTATCTACGATGCAACTTTCAAACGTTTAGTGTCATGTTTGTAATTGTTTAACCTTACTTTGCGTTTACCCTTCATTTCCACTAAGCAACTTTCAAACGTTTAGTCTCATACTAGTTAAACCTACCAATAAGAATAGAGAGATAGCGATTTAGCAATCTACACTTGACATGTTATTATCACATGTAATAAATGTGTTTTTAGTACAAAGGATAGCTAACCTTGGATTTATCTGTGTGCAGAGCAGTTGGAAATAGAGACGCGTGAGTGGTGACAGATGTTGCCAAATACGTAAGGACAGAGTGGAGTTTTCAGACATGCTTTTGCAATTTCTTAATTAGCTGTATGTTGCCAGACTTAACGCTTGGATATGCCAATTTCGTAGTAATTATGAGAGCAGATCCTCTGTCGAGTCTTCCTCTGTCTTATTCTGTCTAAAAATAAGACAACGTCGTTTTATCCTTAAAATTTACACTTTGACGTCTTAAATGGATAGCGCCTATGGGACTACTCACAAACGCCGTTTTACAGTCATTTAAAAAGTTAAACTAGCAGCCACTTTCCATTCTTGTAATCCACGTTTTTTTTTATACAACTCCAAAGCAACTGATTTATTGAATTATGGTTTTGTTGCTTATTCAAATTAAGAACATAATTA
>JANVCQ010000002.1:41373443-41391645 GCA_025531925.1 Erythroxylum plowmanianum | reverse complement strand
TTAATGATTGTTATAAATTTTCTACTTACTATTTTTAATACTATTAATATTATTATTTTTATTATTAATTTTATTATTAATTTTATTATACCAAATTAATTATCTTATTATTATTATTATTATTATTATTATTATTTATTATAATTTTTTAATTTTATTATTATTATTATTATTATTTTCGAGATAAAAAGTAGGGATATGTTGATTTTCTGTGGAAGAAAACTTGTTGTCAAAATTCAGAGAAACGATGTTTTTTGGTTTCTGTAAAACTGTTGTAGTTTTTTTATTTTCAGAAACAAAAAATCGCAACAGGGTAAATCAAACACGTTTTACTTACCTGTTTTTCTTTTTATAAAAACGACAACAAAAAACAGGAAAAAAAAACAGAAACAAACAGCCCCTAAACTTCCATCCGTAAAGTTCCTGAACATTTACCGAAATACACGCGCATGCAAATAATTTTACTTCGCACGTCCATCTCGGAAGTAACCATTTAATTGGAATTATAAAATAAAAAATAGTAATATTTATATTTGAATATAAATTAAAATTTAATATTTTAAAGTGTTATCATAAAACATTCTGGAATTTTTTTATACCCAAAAGAAACAAATAGAAGCACCATTCAGTCAGTTGTTTATCACGTTATACGTTATTATAAAGAAAGATGTAATATAGAGTTTATCTAGATATGCTTATAATTAAATATTCAATTTTTATACTTATGTAACGTTGCTATATATGAAATTTTCATTTTTGAATATAAATTTATTAATTTAATATTGACATATATCTTTATTTCTTTTTACAAATAAATGGAGGAGAGTTCAGATATTCCTAATAATTAAACCATTTTAAGAAGATTTGATAATCCAATTTAGATTCATGCTAAAATGGTTCCTATAATAAAGAATCGTATCATTTTTTTGTATTATAACAAACTTTTGAATGGAGACCATATCACCTGATTAAAGAAGCATTTAAGCTACAATCAAAGGTGATGGAAACCCTTACAAAAAAAGTGAGTCATAACATAAAATGACAAATGAAGAATTTACCTAAAAAGTATTAGTATAAGAAAAATAAAAGATAAATATTGAACTATGAAATTAGTAGTGGAAGTTCTTCTTCTGATGATTATGATGACAGTAAAGATGTTGAAGGTGACTTACAATCTAAAGAAAATACTCATAATGTGAACATGACAATGACTAGATAGTGGTGTATTCAGGCGTATCATTTAATGTTATTCAGACTTTTTTTACCACCATCTGATGGATGTTATTTCCTCTTACAATTAAGGATATAAAGTTCCTTTAATTGATAATTACAAAAGTAAACTTTTGAGCAACTTTGTTTATGAAATAAATAAAAGACATGAGTCTTTTATTAATTTTTTAGTTTACTTTGCTAAATGGATAATGTCTTTGAATTTTATTAATGCATCTAGCTTTGATAGAAATGTTGATACTCTATTTTAGATATTTGATAAGGTTGTGAATGAAATTAGGTTATAAAACATTCTTTAGTTTATTACTAATAATGATTATGCTTGCAAAGCAGCTAGGAATAGATTGCAAAACATGTGTAATTTTTTGTTATTGGACTTCTTGCGTTGTACATGGTATTAACCTGATGTTAAAAATATATAAGGTGCTAGATATTTTCCTATCTTGATGAAATCGTACAGAAAGTAAAAAAAGTGATTAAGTTCATTTATTATTATGCATGGGTCCTAATTTTGAAGAAAAAATATTTTACCAATGGTATGAATTTTTGCCATGTTACTATTACAAGATTTTCAACTATTTCTTATCATTTCAGTGTTTTGTTTTGATGAAGAACGAATTGAGACAAATATTTTGAAGTAATAAGTAAGTCACATCTTAATATGTTACGTTTAATGTTGGAGTGCAGATTTCTATAATTATACTTAAAAATTATGAATTTTGGTCCCAGCGTCAACGAGATATGAGAAAGATAACTTTACTCTCCATTATCTACAATTGAGGCAATTTTGAATCATAATGTTTATTCTATATTATGTTTTACAAAGAAGATTGAAGTTAATAAATAAATGCTATTAAATATTATAAAAAATTATGCCTATAAGATAATATAAGATCTCCTAAACTCAAATAGAAATTTATAAGGATGTTTCTAATGATTTTAAGATGCCTATTGCTATGCATCAAAGAGATAAGCTTCATTATCATCATCATCATTACATACAGTTCGAAGTCTCACAATAAAGCGGTGTCTGGGGAGGTGTGATAATATGCAGCCTTACCCCTACATTATAGAGAGGCTGTTTTCGTTAGACCTACATGCAGATAAGCTTAATTTAAGTATATTTTTTTCACTTTTGTTACATATTGGAAATTAATTATCACACTATTTTTTTAATAATGTTACTTTTATTATTTTACAGTTACTTAGTGGGACCATTTCAGAAGTGGTGCTCTAGCATTGAAATAGTTTGCAATTCAAATTTTGAGTCAATATGTAAATGTAACAAGATGTGAAAGTAATTAGAGTACATTTGAATCGATCTAGTCCATGAAAAAAAATAGATTAAAACACAAAAGATAACACATTCAAATTCATCCATTCTAAGAAAATGACTATATTATAACAAAAAAGTTTGAACAAACTTGGTCTTTATTCGATACAATTTAAAGTTTTGAGAAAGGTATGTTATTATCGTTATTAAGTTAAATATAATTTTTTGTAATTTTTAAATAATTTTATTTTATTTGTTTACTAAGACCTTTAATAGAATAAGCAGTTCTATAGATCTAATTTGCCTTAACCATATCAATCTTTTGGCAAATTAGATTTTTGAGGAATTGAATTTGACAGACGCGTGTAATTTCAAAGATAATCTTGGATAAAAAAAGTATTGAAATGTCATTTGATACAATGAATTTGAGTAATGGTAATGATGAGACTTTTTTTAATAATGAAAATTTTGTATCAAATGAGAATTGTAATTAATGCGATTTGAGCAAGTATTCGACAAATTAAATTTAAAGGTTTTTTATTTCTTCTCTTCTTTTAATTTCACTTGCATTTGATGTGCATGTTAAATTCTACATATACAATATAATCAATTATAAATGTTTTTATTTTATGTTTCACTTCAATATGGTTTTGTTCTAGGCATGAACTCTTAGTGTAATACTTATAGAGTTATAAAATTTTATTATTATTTTTATTTGATGTCTTTATATTAATTATTTATTATATAATGAAATTGTAATATTTTAACTATTTGTATTATCTTTAGTTTTATATTTATACGATGACTAAATGATATCTGTTATATTAATTGTATTTATTGTTTATATGTGAAATATGTGAAAAGTAATATTAATAGAATAAATAAATTATTGTTATTTTAAATTTATAATGTTATGATTTGTAGAGATGTAGTTACTATATAATTATAAATCATATAGTATATATTAAGGAGCTATCGTAATTTTAAAAACATTCAAAAATTATTTTTATAATTTAAAAATTACTTAAAATAATATTCAATAATAATTAATACCAATAGCGTACCAAAATCAAGTCCGATAATAACAGTGATACCAATTAAAAAAGTGGTTAATCATATAAAAGCAAGCATTAAAATGATGCTGAACAAGCCCAACCCACATGCGGGGGATCCACAAACCACGGACAAGCAACGAGCCATTGCAGAGGGTTTGGGTTTGGTTGGTGTGGTTGGATTGGGTGAACCACCACCTCCACCAAGTACAAGGAAGTCTCTTTCTTTCTGAACATACCATTACGTGGCAGATCTCTCCTGGACGAACACTTGGCGATACAACTTATGTAGCAGAGCAAGTTGCACGACACAAGCATTCAAGTGAACTCCAAAGGGGACGGACGGGGCCATAAACCCAAAGTGAGCGTTTGTTCTCTTTGTTTCCATCACACCTAGATTTCTCCGCTAACTATCTTCATCACATTAGCTCATCTCTTTTATACCCCCCGTACTGGGTTTCTCTCTCACACATTAAGAGAGAAGCAAAAAGCTTTCAACTTTGAGGAGCTTTGCATCATATGGCTTCGATTTTCCAAGGATTGGGAGCTGCCTCTGGTTTTACCGCGTCCAAATCCTTGGACTCGAACAAGCTGCTGCTTCCTTCTCGCAGATCTCTCTCAGGTTTTGTTTCTTTGTGTTCAGCTACATTTATGCTGATTTGGGTTTCTGGGACTTGCTCGTTTTTAGCTAACTGAATTAAATGTTGAATTGGGTGAGCTGAAAATGGGTGTTCTTGTGATTTGCTTATTTGATTCAGAGAGGAAAGCTAGCTTCTTTGTGGTCAGATCTAATGGGGATATGAACCCAGGTTCTAATTCCAAGGGTCACAGAGCGAAGCAATTGATTACCAATGCAGTTGCAGTTAATTGTCTCTCATCTCTCTTCTGTTTTATTACTATATCTATTTCGGTTTTGTAGCCTAAAGTTTAACTCTTGGGTATTTCTTTGTGTAGACAAAGCCTGATGCTTCCGCAGCTTCAACCGCGTCAAAGCCCGGGTTTGTTACCTACCATTCACTATCTTTTTACTATGAATCTTTGATTTATACTTTGAAGCTGTTAGTACCAATCTTGATTTGATAGTGACTGATGTATGTAGGTGGGGGGAAGGGGTGCGGGTACTTGGCCAGCTAAATGTTTAACCCAGTAATTTTGGAGATATAGAAAGAGAAGTAAGTTCTGGAATTTGAAAAAGAGTTAATCATGTATAGATAAGGCTATAAACAGTCCTAAGTTTGGTAGTTCCACTCCCACCCTCATGGAGAAATCTTTTGACATTATGATTAAATAACATATCCAAGTCGTTAAAAATTTTTATGGATCCAGACATTAGTGCACACCAACTTTGAACAGGTATAATCAAAGAGGATTAAAAGGCTGAATCCAAAACTTGGGTTTCATAATAAATCCAAAACTTTGGTAAGCAATTTCTGGGAGTACATAGCTTTCTCAATAACCTCTTGCATTATGTTAGTATGAAATTGTTGATTGGCCTGGTTGAGTCATGCCACTTCTGTTGATGACACATTGGAATATGCACGGTTAGACTTTTTTTTTTTTTTGAGAATTCACGGTTAGACATATTTGATGATGGCATATGGTGGTGTTCATGGTTTGTAATGCAATCAAAATTACTAAAATGTGCTCTGATAAATACAAGCATATGTCGTACTTATGAATTTGTTATAAAATTAACACTGTGACAAGTCCACAACCAGATGAAGTGCTGTAAACCTCCAAGCTGTAGCATTTACTTTTTATTAACTTATGCATAAATGTTTACCTTTAGTGCATTTCTCACACCATTGTTTGTCACGTAGTTTGCTGATTAGGACAGGTGGAGCATAAATAGTCCTCAAATCCCAACATATTCCTGTGAATTTTCTTTTCAAGAAAGTAATAGTTAATATCCTGAAAGTTGTAAGAGGGGCAGAGCTGGGCCTAGGTGAAAATCAATGCATCTCTGACCATCTAAAATTCTGAACGGGCCTTGAAATTCTACCCAACCCACCTTTATGCCAATTATGTTAGCTATGCCTTTTATCTCGTTTTGTAACTTTTTTTTGGCTTTAACAGACGAATGAAACTATGCAGTCTTTGGACAATGCCATGAATAGAAAGGAAATCCATGAAATATTCATGGAATTGGCTTTGTTGATTTGTATTGTATTGATTGGTGATTGTTTTTATCTCAATCTTATTTGGTTTTATATTTAGGCATGAACTTCTACTCTTTGAGGCCCTAAGAGAAGGCTTGGAAGAGGAAATGGAAAGAGATCCCACTGTATGTGTCATGGGTGAAGATGTCGGGCATTATGGAGGTTCTTACAAGGTGACCAAGGGCCTGGCTACGAAGTATGGTGATCTTAGAGTTCTTGACACCCCAATTGCTGAGAATTCCTTCACTGGTATGGGCATTGGAGCTGCCATGACCGGCTTGAGGCCAGTTGTTGAGGGTATGAACATGGGTTTTCTACTTTTAGCTTTCAATCAAATCTCAAACAACTGTGGCATGCTCCACTACACATCTGGTGGGCAGTTCACCATACCAATAGTTATTCGGGGACCAGGTGGTGTTGGTCGGCAACTTGGAGCTGAGCATTCACAACGCCTAGAGTCATATTTTCAGTCAATTCCTGGAATCCAGATGGTTGCGTGCTCAACTCCTTACAATGCCAAGGGGTTGATGAAGGCTGCAATCCGCAGCAATAACCCCGTGATTCTCTTTGAACATGTTTTGCTTTACAACCTAAAGGAAAGAATCCCAGATGAGGAGTACATCTGTAACCTTGAGGAAGCTGAGATGGTTAGGCCTGGAGAGCATCTTACTATATTGACATACTCTAGGATGAGATATCACGTGATGCAGGCTGCAAAAACCTTGGTGAACAAGGGATATGATCCTGAGGTGATTGATATCAGGTCACTGAAACCATTTGATCTTCACACAATTGGAAATTCAGTGAAGAAAACACACCGTGTTCTGATCGTGGAGGAATGTATGAAGACTGGTGGCATTGGTGCTAGCTTGACAGCAGCTATTACTGAAAACTTTACTGACTATTTGGATGCTCCAATCGTATGCTTGTCTTCACAGGATGTGCCTACCCCTTATGCTGGTACATTGGAAGAATGGACCGTTGTCCAACCTCCGCAGATTGTCACAGCTGTTGAGCAGCTGTGCCAGTGAAGTCAAGACAATCTATAAGTTATATTTTTCTTTATTTGAAATTTTGTGTTGGTAAAAACAGAACTTTTCATGGAATCCTTTTATGTTGTTGCCAAATAGGCCAATAATTACTTTCGGTTCGTAGTTAGATATGTGGAAGAAACGTCATTAGCTGTGTTCATAAACTATTATTAAGGCTCACATATGTTGGTTATCCTTAACTCTTTATATTATGCGACAACTCTGCTGCCCAAGCTATTTTTTGGATCTATACTTCAAATGATTTATGCAGAATTATGTGAATAACAGTATAATGAAAAGAAATGGAGAAGTTGAAGATGACAGCATTGTTGCCGTGCTGGTAGATGAATCAGTTGTCTAAAAGCTCAAAGATGGATTCTTTTCTCAATGTTTTGAGCAACCATTTTAGGATGTCAAGTGATTCAGTTGATACCAGAAGCAGAAATGGCAACATATGATGAGTTTCGTATCCTTGGATTTCTCAGTTGATAGTTTTGTCTGCTAAACATGGATCCAAGTGCGTATGTAATCAAAAGTTTCTCAATTGGGATTTCGCCTGTATCAACGAAAAAGGTCTTTTCAATCTAGTGGGAAGCTGAGGGAAGCTGAAGTCCCCGTGTCGTCAGGACATATCAGACCTTCGGGATTCGATCCTTCCTTTGTGAAAATTTCTTTTCTCGGCGATATCAAATAGTTTTGAATTTCCCTAAAACGCGCATTTACACATGAATATTTCACGCAAATGCGAGTGCTCCGGGTCTTTTGGAAGTTTGTATTACAATTGTCAAGCTTTTGCAGAATATTAAGAACACATGATGTACGCTCAAGTTGCTACGGTGTATGTAAACTCATCAGTACCTGCAGCAACCACAAAAATGGAAGCATCACCTTTATCTCCTCGTATTACAAGTCTCAACTTGACTCTCTCCCGTCTTCATCTATTTTGCCTAAACATTCGACATTTTTGGCAACACTTCCTTGATCGATAGAATATAGTTTCAGAAAACAGAATGTAGTCCGTGCGGGCCTAACTATACGAACAGTTAGCCTGAAAGTTGTATTACAATGTGGCCCATTTTAACTAAAGCAGTAGACTATTAAACAAGTAAAGCCATTCCATTTCATCTCAGATACAACAAAGCAGCTCAGAAGCCGGTGACCTACATGCAAAATGTGTAGAGCCAATTTTTCCATTGGTAAGGGCTTCTCTTCTCTCTTTGTTTATGGGTGTTGGAGTATGATCAACTGACCCATGTCACGAATCAGTTGTTCTTGCTCAGTCCTATATACATACGCACATATTGATATTCACTGTTGAACTGGTGGCCAATTTAGTACCTCCATGAGAATGATTTTGACACTTATCCCTTCTAATTCCAGGTTTCATCTCAGAGAGGGATTAGTTCTGACTTTTTGTAGTTATTATTGCTATTGCTATTATTTTGTATGGCTAGATTAGACATGTATATGCGTTCGTGCTTATTGTCCAGAATGGTGTCTATGATGCTGCTTTTGGAATTGGATTGTTTAACTTAAGTTTATAAGTTCGTTGTATTTCTATGGTATACATATGGAATTAGAAAGGAAAAATGTGAACTTTATGAAAGGAAAAATTGGAGTTGTGTAAAGGAGTATGCTTGAAGCTAAAATATCAACGAGTAGCTACTACACTATGTTGTGATTCTTAGTTATTCTGCGATCAAAAGGGTTGGAACACTTCTTTTTGTTATTTAAGTAGGTCACTCTTTATCTTCTGAAAATGTGAATGAGAACTCAAATTTTATACTAAAGCATGGTTTGAAATGGTTGATATCAAGCCACCGGAGTTGCTAAATCCCAATAAATGGCCTATACTTTACTTGCATTGATAAGAGATATAGTTTTAATCACATAAATACTCTCTTTTATATTTCTATTAAGTTGACCTGTTTCTGAACAAATGGATGTTCTCATAAGGGGAAACTTTCCATAAATTTAAGCCATCGTGTTTTTTGAAATATAGATGTTACTTTATATCTTCTTTCCTTTTCTGTTAATTTTACATGAACACTTCTATATATATATATATATATATATATATATTGGAGAAAACAGTGAAATTTTGATTGGTTGTTGCCTCAAGGCTAGTTAATCGATGCATTGTCCTTTGTAATCCTTCTCTTGTAGCCAGCCTACCCCCCCACTATGTTTCATGTGCATATTTTTCATTGAAGTACATTGCTTGGAGTCTTCCCATGTTTTGATTTTTTAAGATTGGTTGATATATCGTTATTATTATTTGAATCAATAATAACTGCTCTGTTCGATTTCTTTTCCATCTACTGTAGGTTCCTATTTTGATAGTACTTAGTTATATATATATGGTAGTGATAATTTATCCCTTTTTTTTCTAATAGATATATAGTTTCTGCAGTTACAAGATTGCTGGTAGAAACAATTGAAAATGCACTTACATGGTTACATCCTAATGGGCTGAGTTCTTTGGTTCTCTATAATCTGCATGTTGCAGGATTTTGGTCAATGAGATACTCTAATATGAAAGACTTGCTTTGAACCCCCTAGGGTGGAGAAGGTAAGTAACTGAGTTTCTAAACTATAAATTGATCATCATCTTTTAGCATTAACATTAACTTCTAAATTTCTCTTCCTACAAAAGGGTATTGACTGCTTTATCTACCAAAGTCAGGGCATTTGTTCAAAGCATCAATCTCCTTTTATTTGCTTTTGGTAGGGTTCTTCTAGTTTGCATCATTTTCTTTTCAAAACCTACTTATTGCCAACAATAATCAGATAAATGCTCACAGATTTCACCTCTTTAATTTCATTGTTCTTCTCTAGGATCTCTTCTTCTAGTCTTCAACAAAAGCTGGAAAGTTCACAAAAATCAACGCATGCTTATTACAAGGATTCTCCAGCATTATATCAGATAAGTACTTATGCTAGGAGCTTGAAAGGAGAACACACATTAAACTGCTTTCTTAGGATTTGAAATTTACACTTAGTCAAGTTGAATGTCTTGTGTTATCTTGGTCTTCATATGACAATTCACCCTATTGGACGTAATTGTTGTAGACTAATTACATATTACATGTTGTCTTGTTAAAACAAAGAAGAATCTTTCATAAATCAAAGACATTGAGTAACTTTTCTTTCCTTGGTAATGTGTTGCTCTCATTTTCACTTCCTTTTCCTCATTTCCAGCTTATCAGTCCCTCATTTCATTTCTTTGGAATCTTACTTCACTCAAAAGAGTTTCATCAATGGTTTAAACTTAGTTGAAATTTTGAATTACTTAGATGCTTGTATTTTGTATTAACTTGGTTAGACCAAGGTCGTTGTTGAGATGCCTTCTAGATCTCTTTGTAAAGTTAAAATTAGCATGTAAAGCTTGGTTATGTTCAAAAAATATGACTCAAAAAATATTGGAGGTTCATTCTTGTATGCTAGTTAACTGCAAAGGTTGAACATTTGTTGTAATGGTGGGATCAATGGCACAATTGTAAGGCAGTGCTAGTTTATAATGTTGGTATTCGAAGACCATTGTGTATTTTAATGGTTTCTGTAGTAGTGGTGATGGTGTTATTAGGAATAATGCCACCAACATTAATAGTATCACAATAGTGATTGGTTAATTTCAATTGTGGTGGTAAAAACAATGTGATTGAGATATGGTTTGGTGTTGCAATAGGTTTGGTGTGTACTACACGATAATTTGTTAAATTTGTATAGAAGAGAAAAAGAGCATCTAACTCTTATTGACTAGGTTCCCACAATCTATTTGTAATAGTAGGGCAATACAATCTATCATTATTTATTGCGATACTTCGGTATAAGCCGCATAGTGATATGTAAGTAATATAAGGCTCACAACATCATAGTGATATACAAGTAATATAAGGCTCACAAGACCATAATATGAACTATCTAGCAAAATATAAGGTAATACAAAATATTGATAGAGTAAATTGCGATAAAAGATCAAGGATTGATGATAATTGTTGTTTATTTGATCAAATAGACGTTGAGAAAAACCTTTAAGGTGCATAACTGGGGATAATACTTTGACTTAGTTTCATGTTTAATTTTAGTAATTTGTCGTTCCTATCTTATTTAAGAGAAATCGAACGGCCTTAACCAATTGAGATTTCAGTCAAATGTCCTCATTATGAAGTGCGTAGCTTTACCTATTATACCATTTTTATGTTGTCTATTTATTACATTTCCTCATAACCACTTTAAATAATGCCTTCATTTATGTTCACTTGCAACTCTTGCTCGCATACTAGATTTGTTTAAGTGCTTTTCATTATATTTGCATTTATGGCTATCTTGAGTGTAGATTTTTACAGGACAAAAGAAATTTAAAGCAATTTGTTATATGGAACTTTATTGTGGCAACTTATGTCATTTGTACACTTCCGTAAGTAGTCTTAATGAGGATTGCCGGTTGCATTAATTGCTCTCACCCATTATAACTTGACTTTCCCTCGTTAGACTACTATAAATTACGATAGGATGCACTGCAAATACCAAGGTTCTTCTGCTTATTAGTTTTCATAGTCTTCTAAAAGGAGTTCCTTCAAGTCTCTTATTGAGGGCCTTCTAATCAACTTCAACAATGAATTCGCTTTTGCTCAGCAATAAGGCAAATGAAGAAATACGACATCCTTTTTCATGCATTTATTGCCATAGGGTCTTCAGCTGCCATCAGGCTCTTGGAGGTCATGTCAGGGTTCACAGAGTGGAGCTTAAGTCAACAAGACACTTGAAAACTCTTGATCACCGTAAATCTGTCAACGGTATTAGCTTCAAGCTGGAATCCCTTGTAAATGGCCGCCAAGCTGAGAGCTCTTCAAAATTTTTCAGGCCACTTCTGCCTCTTTTCAGTATGGAACCTCCTCTTTTGTGGTCTTCTGAAATCCACTTGCCTGAGACTGTTCTGATGGATACTGGAAACTTAGCTGGTAACAATCCTTTAAATGCCAAATCTCTATCTATGTTTTCGTCTAGGCTTTCATCAGGTGTCAGTCCTGAAATTCCTCAGCCTGTTTATTATTCAAAACAACCTGCTCTGTCAAATACAAATCAATCTGTAGCCTCCATGTCTTTTGATACTTCCGCTCCTATTAAATTTCCTTCTGATCCTTCATCAGATTTGGGTTCCAACAAAGACTGTCCAGTTACTTCTGGCAAATTCCAATCCTACGAGGATAGCACATCATTCTCTCATGGTGGTATCTCACTGAAGCTTCTTCATGATCTGAACATGCTTCCGCATCCCAATGCTGCGTTAAATGATTCTCATCTAGGTCACGACTTAGGAACTGGTCAAGAGGATGCTGGCCAGTATAACAAGACAACTGCTTGGAATTGTGAAGGGAAAAGAAGGCCTTACATGGATGATGCCCCAGACGACGGTACAACTGTGAACACATTGAAAAAGCTGAAGATAAAGTCCTGTGTATCTGCTGCCCCAACAAAGGAGCCCATGAAGGAAAATTTGTTTCCTTCTAAGAATTTGGATATTCCTCTTTCTGGGATGGGTAACAGCCGTGATTACGAAGGGAGCGGTCAAGGAACTTTGGATCTGTCATTACATCTTTAGCTTTATAGGTCCTTGCCTGAGCATATGCTTAGTTTGTTTCCCTAGTCTTGAATGGATATGCTTGCAAAAGGACTTTGTTTTGTATTTGCAAGCATACACTATGTTTTATTGTTTTTGAGTTGGAATGTCTTAGGATCTTCAGTAAGAATAGGCCTATTTGAGTGGTTTTCCAGAAACTTTGTTGCAGAGATTGGGGAAGTGATTGCATTTTCATCATCCAGTTATTTGACAAGGATTTGAACCAGGCTGCAACAGAAGTTTGGTTGTAAGAGTAAGTGAGCAGTAAGTGTTGGGGAAAAAAGATTAGCCTGAAGACATAGGTTTATCTATGTTAGCTTCTTGGGAATAGTTGTTGGTTTCCATGCAATGTATTCTCCAACTTTGCTTTCAAAGTTTGATGAAAATTTAAGTCTATAAGTTAATTTTTGTTTATAAAATAACACTTCATGAAATTTTATAATGGAGTATGTGACATACATTGATTTTGCCATTATTAATAAAATTTGCTTATTTGTGTTAATGGTCAATTTACAAACATCAATACTCTTAAGGACTTGCATCCTTTTAGCTGTGATGCTTGTGAATTACATTACTGTTGTCCCTCGTGGCAGGGGATCTTTACTGTCACAATGCAATTACATACTGTTGTCCCTCACTCTTCCATTCCATTGCCATTGTTTCTACCAACATCATCACATAAAACCACTTTCTTTCACTGCTTGCTTTGATGCTCTATAAAAACCAAAGACTTGATGTCACTCACTCTAGTTGATTTAGTAGTGTTTTATTTGCAGAGTTGATATTGGATTGCTGTGTTAGAGGACAAAGTGCATTAATTAATGGTTTGTAGCTAACCAACACATAAGCTAAGGGGACTGTTGGGTTGTGGGGTCACTCTTTGCTTCAATTTCCAAAATATCACCTCTAAACATTGGCTTAGCCAACTAAATCACCACCTAAATGTGGTTTCTTTCTCATGCAAGGATAAGACTCCATTGATATGAAAATTAATCTTACACCTACTTATTGAATTTAAAGCTCCTAATACCTACAAATTAAATTTAAGACAATGGAAAGAAGATGGTTATTTTCAATTTTTCAGTAAAGAGAATTGTGAATAGCCTTTTCAATTTTTCAGGTCATTTAAAAATAGTCTCTTTATTAGTTAAGAATAAGACTGCGTATTATTGAACCTTTTCGGACTCTATTGAGATTTTTACTAGACTTGAAAATAAATATTACAAAATAATAGAATTAGGATCAGCTAGGAAAAAGGTTGCGTATTATTGAACTTCTTCAGACTCTATCAATCAATGAGATTTTTACCGGATGTTATTGTTGACTTGAAAATAAATATTACAAATAATAGAATTAGGATAATTATATTATAAATTGTTTTCAAAATCGGACTGAAAGTTAAATCGGTAAAATAAGAGTTTTAAGGTTTAAAAAATTTAACTGATATTAGACTTGTATAAAATCAGTTAAAAATTTAATAAAATTAAAAATTTTGAAAAGTAATTGAAAATTTTCTTACTTATTAAAAATTTAAATTTTAAAATAAAATTAATTACACTATTTGGTTTATAAAATATTGAATACTTTATAAAAATTAATTTTTAACAATAAAAATATTAAATTAAATTAACCTGAAAATTAAAAACTAAATTAAAAATTTAATTGGTTTATAAAAATTTTTAATATAAAATCAGTCGAACTATACAGCATTTAAAAGATTGATAATTAAAAAAGATTGATATTATATTATAATAGTTGTTGATTATGAGATTATCCACCGTTTTTATTTCTTTAAACTACGCATTTAGCCTCCGACAAGACACCTTTGGCTTTTAGCTCCAATCTTCAAGGTCCCCAACTCTCACCACCTGCATTTCCAATGCATTTGTCCCGCACGCTCCAGCACTTCAAGACACGTGTTGAGAAGATGCCTCGTGACTTTGCACACACTTCGTTGGCGCGTGGGAATACATGGATTCTCGAGAAAGCCTTTCCTTTGAGAAGAAGGGTAGTGTTACTTCTTGGTCATCTCTATTTTTGCTGTACGAAGAAAACCAGAGCTAATTCACATCCAAGTCCTTGTCTTTTTTGTTTTTTTCCTAACAGTTTACGCAAGAAGATTGATTTCCGTAAGTTGACATATTGGTTTTTGGCGTTTGCTTTCTGGGCACTTTCAGTTTCTCAGGTACATGGTATTTCTCTGAGCTAGTTTTGTTTCTTGCGTTGATTAGCCTGTGGGTGGTATTAGACCTTCCATTTTTGTGTGTTACTGGCTTTAATTTTCTTTAAGGAGCTGTAGTTGAATGATTGAGTTGTTTTGGCTTGCTGCTATCTGGGCAGAAGATCTTCTTTTTTGAGGTGATTGCTATTGTTATCAGTAGTTTGATTTTCAAATAATCGACTTGATTCCAAAGTGGTGATGCGTAGTCATTCTTTGCGGACTGAAGAAAAGTTTTGTGCTTTGATGCGTATGATGAATTTTTGTTATTAGGAGGTTGTTTATGTGTTATGTTTGCAAATCGTATGAACTATTTTTCTGAACAGAAATTGGGTTGCTTTGTATGTTTTCAGAAAGGGAATTGGTTAGTTTCAAAAAGAAAGCTGTAAAGGAATACGTAATTTGGACCCAGGAATCCTTTGTTCCCCTTAGTTTTTCGTTCAACACTTGAGGGACACATCATTTACAGTTGATACGGTGAGGTTCTTGAAGCGTCATTGGGAAGAACTTTTGTATTTTGTTGGAGTAGAAAGATGCAAAGGGTACGTTTGTCTTCCCAACAGGCACCTGTGCATAAGCTAGGGGATTCTCAGATGACGTTATCTCCAAAGTTTAGGCTGGCTGTGAACCAATCTTCTTTGTTAACTCCTCCATCTGAGTATGGGGTGTCTTTCCTATCCGAGCCCTTCATTCCAGGGCTTCCAGATGATGTTGCATTAAACTGTCTTCTTCGGCTTCCAGTTCAGAGTCACGCAGCTTGCAGGGCCGTTTGCAAGCGATGGCACTTACTTCTTGGTAGTAAGGGGCGGTTCTTTACCCGTAGAAAGGAATTAGGCTTCAAAGATCCTTGGCTCTTTGTCTTTGCTTTCCACAAGTGTACTGGAAAGATTCAGTGGCAAGTCATGGACCTTTCTTACTTCACTTGGCATACCATTCCCACCATGCCTTGTAAGGACAAGGTCTGCCCGCATGGATTTAGGTGTGTTTCAATACCTTCAGATGGAACACTTTTTGTTTGTGGGGGTATGGTCTCTGATGTTGATTGCCCACTTGACCTGGTTCTTAAGTATGAGATGCAGAAGAATCGGTGGACTGTGATGAATCACATGCTTACAGCCAGGTCATTTTTTGCAAGTGGAGTAATTGATGGGAAGATCTATGTGGCTGGAGGAAACAGCACTGATCTTTTTGAGCTAGACTCGGCTGAGGTTTTAGATCCTATAAAAGGGAGTTGGCATCAAATTTCAAGCATGGGAACTAATATGGCGTCTTATGATGCAGCAGTTCTCGATGGAAAGTTTCTTGTAACAGAAGGCTGGCTATGGCCATTTTATGTCTCTCCCAGGGGTCAAGTTTATGATCCTACAACCAATGAGTGGGAGAATATGGCTGTCGGACTGAGAGAAGGATGGACTGGTTCGAGTGTGGTTGTTTATGGGCGCTTGTTTGTGGTTTCGGAGCTCGAAAGGATGAAGCTCAAGGTTTATGATGCTGATACTGATTCCTGGGAAGGAATAGAAGGGTCCCCTTTGCCAGAGCAAATTTGCAAACCCTTTGCAGTAAATGCCTGTGACTGCAAAATTTATATTGTGGGTCGGAATCTTCATGTTGCTGTGGGTCATATCTCTAGGCTGAAACAGAAGGGCCCTGCCGAGAAGTGGAGCTTTGGTGTTACATGGCAGGTAGTGGAACCACCGGATAGTTTTTCTGACTTGACACCCTCAAGTTCTCAAGTTTTATTTGCTTAGCCTCTTACAAATCTGACTACCATCTTGTTTGTTGTTGTACGAGCTGTAATTATGTAACCTTGTCAAAATTGTAGAATTACATCAATTATACTGCTACTACATGCTTCTTGTTTTCATGTGCTAAGTGTATTTTGTGTTATTGTGATTGTCATACTCGAGTTTCTGAATCTCCACTTCTCCTTATTAAACAAAGAATATTCCCTGTTCTAAAGATTATCGACATTTCGTTGTTGCATTGCATCAGTCCTGGAGTCTGGGGTGGAGAATTATATGACTCTGGTAGCTCAAAGTACATAGGCCTTCCTTACCATCTTGTCTTCTGGTTGGCTTGCTTATCGGCATTGTTGTTTACAATAGAAGGTCAAATTTGACTGAATAAGTTTTACGCACCAGGCCTCTGTAACATCAGTTCAATGCCTGATGAACATTCTCTGACTGCAACCAACACATTGAGTTGCAATGTAAAGAGAGAATGATCGAAATAAGATTGCATGAAACCATCTTGTTTCAAAGCTTCATAACTTAGCAAAACAATTAGTTGGGAGCTTGTTGTAATCCATTTAAGGATTTCGAAAGTTGGTAAAGGCTTCCCAACACCTGAAAATGGAAACTAGAAGGCAAATTCATATATACTTCCTCTTCCAAATCACCGTGGAAAAATGAATTGTGAATGTTCATTTGATGGAGTTCTCAATTTTGAGTTATTGCAATTGCAAGAATTCTATATATAGTAATCATTTTTGCAATGTTTTAAAAATCAGACCGAAATTTAAACCGGTAAGAAAAGAAATTTAAGAATTAAAAGGTTCAATTAACATTAGACCGTCATAAAATTAGTTAAGATTGAATAAAATTAAAAAATTTAAAAAAGACATCCTTACCTATCGAAAAATTTAAAGTTTAATTGAAAAATGAGAATGTTAAATGAAAGTTAATTAGTTTATTTTGATTTATAAAAACTAATTAGTTTATGAAAACTGATCGATTAATTAATTTTTTGACCATTTTTAATGACAATGATTCTTAAACCAAATCGAGTTGTAAAGTTGAAAATTAAATTGAAAAATTGGTTGATTGAAGGTTTTTGCTATTAAATCTGAAAAAGCGGGGATACTGTGTGTCTTTAAACCAATAATCATCTTTTGGCTAACCTAATCTCCATCGTCTCTCTGGACCAACAAGGGATAATACAGAAATATTCACTTGTTGTCAATCAACTACACCTTTTGGCCTGATCTTAGGCCCTGACTCACCCTCTGTGGGGGTCGGGTGAATTCAATAATAGGTGTTAATTGAAGTTTGAAGAAGGGGAAGGAGGAGTCGTCGACCCGCAACAAGTAGAAGAGCATTTACATTTTTGCCATAAGAGTAAAAGTCTCTTTGTAGTCGATTCCTTCAACTTGAATATTCCCCGTAATCACAAGTCTTGCTTTGAGCCTCTTAATCATTTTATTGGAGTTATACTTTATTTTATAAACCTATTTGCACCCAATAGCCTTGTTCTCGAGAGGTAATGATTTCACCATCCAAGTGTTATTATTCTCCAATGTATATATCTCCTGCCCCATAGCATTTCTCAGCACAACTTACAAATGGTGTTTGTCACATAGTCTCACAAATGTGTGGATACTATTTTGTGTCGATGTCCACATCTTAAAGTTTCCTCATTCCCATTCACATTTTCAGTTCCTTCTTCTCTTGAAGAAACTGGACTCTCACTTCTCTTAGTGTAATCACCAAGTCTTATACTTTTAACTTCTTGACTAGCTTGATTGTGCTCATAAAAGAAATTTTACTTTCTTTTTGTACCCTACTCCAATCTTCTATACCCACTTAATCAACCTCATTCTTACCTCACAAGGTGTCAT
>JANVCQ010000002.1:41300949-41336003 GCA_025531925.1 Erythroxylum plowmanianum | reverse complement strand
AAATTATTCATGAATGCATGTACAATTATTTTCATGTGCAAATAAATTCACTATTCATGTATAAGTGTATGGCATATCATGCATGAACATGGAAATGCATCTCTAACTCTCATTAGTCACTCACATTTACCATTCTAACCCTCCCACAAGTAATGGGATGTTACATTAAGTCATCAATTAAAGGACCTTTATATCCCCGACCATAAGAGGCTATTGCATCTATCGTAGGTTGATAATAATAAGACCGAGAAGCATTAAATGATGAACCTGTATCATACCACCATCTAGCTACTGCCATATTGACATTGTAAGTCGCATCTCTTGATTGCATTGCACTACAAATTGAAGGTTAGACTCTAGGAGTTATTCGTGATGTAAAAACTAATCACCTGCCTTCTTCTCTTTCTCACTTTAGGTTTAGGTACTTCTTCTTGGACCTAAGATGGAACACTACTAGTACCACTGCCATCACTATCCACTACCACCTTCAATTTTTCCACAATCACTACGAAAACTAAAAAATGAACTTCCACTACCAATTTCAATATTCAACATTTTCGTTTTATCTCTCTCATGTTGATATTCTTCAAGCAATGTTTTCATTTGTCTCTTTACATCATGGCTTACTTTTTTTACAGGGTTTTATATCTCCTTTAACCCCAGCTAAATGTTTCTTTAATCGAGTGATTCATCTACCTTTCAAATGCTTGTTATAAAATAAGCAAATAGTATGACTCCTCATACTAAGAACCAATGCAGCATGAGCCCAAATTGGATCATTGTATCTTCCTTAAGTAGGTTGATCAGGAGTACATGAACTTCCTTCTATTTATCTATAAAAATAAATGAATGCATATATCAAAATAAATAATACATAATTTCATTACACAATATGCATGTTTTTCTTATATAATATAACTCATTTTGTATGATTACATTATATATACTTCAATTTCATCGAACACAGGTCACTATAAGTCAAAAAATATCAATTCAATTATTCATCATATATAATTACACAAAACATACATAAACAAATTTCATTTATAAGAATCACAAAACATACATAAACAATTTGCATTTTCAATAATCACAAAACATATATAAACAATTTTTATTTCCAATAATTTCGAACAATTTCAATTCAAAGTTTCAAACATAAGGATCAAGTTGAAGGGTATGATTTACATAATTTTCAAATAATGAATGACATATCTTATACAATTGTTTATACACGTCTATTCATAACATGATGATCAAGTTGAAGGATAGAAGAATATAACTTTTTTGGAAATGTTTTTTTTCTTATTTAAAGCTTTGAATCTTCTTTTCATTTCTAACAAACTATAATATTATATACACCATTCTATATTTCGTTCTTAAATATATATGTTGCTTTTACAATTTTCAATTGACATTAATAGGTCTAAGTATAAATGATTAGAACCTACAAGTCTACAACATATTCACATTTTGACCAAAAAAAGTTCTTTTTCGGATACATTTATTACATTACTATTTTCACACATTATCTATTATAAATATTTATGATACCCCACACATATATATTATCAAATAATTCAAGTTCAACATATTTTATACTCAATTAATTATTTACCCAAAACTAATTCCCAAATAGGCAAATACTATCATTAACTACAACTGATCGAATTATTATTAATTTTCAATTGCATAATTTTATACTCAACTAATTATTTACCCAAACTCAATACCTAAATATAAAAAATAAAATACCATTTCACAATTATTAAGAATGTGTCAATTATTGATTTAAGTTTTTACAATTTTAGAAATTTAATATTATCGGTTTAAATTTTACATTTAGGTTGTTTCAAGTTTCAACTTTGAAGTTCAACTTTCAATAACTTTCAATATTGATAATCAACATTGACAAGGCCATGCATAATGCATATCATTCATCCAAAAACTTATCATAAATATAAACTTAAACCAATCTTTATAACCAATACATCATTCATCGTGAATTCAACTCTATTTCCAAATGACAATACCGTTATCATTCAATATTTCAACTCCAATGAATCCAACCTATGCAAATCAGAAAACCAATACATCATTCACCGTGAGTGACTCATTCATTCAATTTAACTTCATTTCCTTTTCCAAATGACAATATCCAACCAGAATACCAGATACACGTAATTTGCAATTCACAAAACCAAATTCCAACTTCCAACTAATTCACCATTCCAACACAATAAATAATGCAATTAAGATTTAAGCAGGAAAAAATTGGAAAACTCATAAAATACACCCCAAAAAATTCACTAACTTTGGTTTTCGAGTCTTTGGGTTGGGTCTTCAAGTCAGGTGAGGACTGATGGGTCAGAGGCTTCGGGTTGCTCAGACCGGCAACTACGAGGCTGCGATGACGTGGTGCGTTGGTCCCCGTGGAGGAAGGTTGAAGACTGTGGTGTTTTCGGGGAACACGAAAGGAGGAGTCTTGGCGGATCTCTGTCCTCTGATGCTGGCGTGGATCGGGGAGGATGAGGGAAGCAGCAGCACTACTGGACCAGTCACTAATATCGTCGGAGATGAAGATGAGAAAGAGAGAGAGAGAGAACGATGACAGTGGTGAGTGAAGAAGTGAGGGTCAATGAGAGCGAGAGAAAAAATTTGAGAAGGTTCGATGAAGATAAAGATGAGGGTGGGGGGTCGTTTAGAGGACGACTGAGAGAGGAAGGAGATGATGGGGACAAAGACGATGAGGTCGTTTAGAGAGAGAAAAATAAACATAGGAAGGAGAAGGAGAAGTCGAGAAGGCTCGATAGAGGATGCGGGTGTCTTGTGGGAGGGTTCGGATAGGTTTAGGAAAAATTTTTAAAAATTGCAAACATGTCCTTCAATTTTTCGAATAGAATCTAAACCTCAAATTTTGAGAAAAAGTTGAAGGATTCATAATAATTTACGAACCGTACATGATGACAATTTGGCAAGTAGTTTTCGTCGGCCTCTTTATCCTTGTAGCCTACCCAACACAAGGACCCTTTCACCTTTCCTTGATTAAACACGCACAAAGTTGCTACCTTAGATGTTTAGGAGTTTAATTTCAATTATGTGATTTTAATTTTAATATTAGTATTATTATATTTTTTTATTATTGATAATAATTTGATATTAAAAAATTTATATAAATTAATTTTTAAGTCAATAATTTATTTTAATATTTCATATAATTTTCTTAATAAATATTAATCTAAATTAGTAAAAAGTTTGTCAAATATTTATTTATTAATATACATTTTTCTAAATTAATATTATTTATAACTTTAGATTTTAATTTTATTTCATAAATGACTATTCTAATTTTTTGAAATTCGTATATTTTGATGATATGTTATATTAAAAATATATTTATTAGATAATTTTTGATTTGAAATATTTTAATTTTTAAAATAAATTTAAATTTAAATTTTGAAATAATCATAAAGATCAATTTAAAATTAATTTAATAATTATATTATATTATTCATAATTTTTCTTAGTGATTAATATTAAATTTAATTAACAATAAAAATCAAATTATGAAAGAATTAATAACTAAAATCAAAATTTTAATAATTTTTGTAAGTTATAAAAATATAAATAAGTTAAAACTAAAAACGGAAACTCAATCAAATAATTTTTTATCAAATTTGAAGACAGAAAATGGAAATGAACTAATTGATAACTCTTACTTGACTTTTGTAAAATATAAAAAATATTACAGACATTTGATAACTCTTATCCGACTTCTGCAAAGGGGAGAGACTTGCTTCTTAAATTTACCTTACAATAATTAATAAATAAAGAAAATACAAAAAAAGCATATAAGATAATAATGCCCTAAAATTAATAAAATAATATTTGTTTTTCTGAGAAATAATAAAATAATATTTGTTAATAATACGATAACCAGGTAGAGATCAAACTCTTCGTTGATGTCTCTCCCTACCAAACGCACTGCCACCGCCAGCTCCGCTTCCGCCTCTGCCTCCGCCTCCACCTCAGACGACACGTTGCGCCCGATGAAGAAGGCCAAGTCGCAGGGCGTCTCCACCTGCTCGCCTCACGACAACAAAAACGGACTCAACCACCCCTTTGCAGGGTCCAATGTAGCATTGGACCCTATGGCTCTGGACGACGATTCAAGGCTTGACAACGACAGCGCGTCTCATACCGCCGCTAACTTGTCTCGCAAAAAGGCCACTCCTCCTCAGCCCGCAAAGAAGCTTGTTATTAAGCTCGTTAAAGGTGCAATCTTATTGTTTTCGTCGAAAATCTGACACAAATTTGGCATCTTCCATATGGGTTTTGTCATTTTAGAGATTTAATTAGTCTAGGGTTTTTCTCTACTGATGGATTTTGTTTTTGGGTAAGATATCGAGTATGTGAATTGAGAAATTTGTTGAATTTTGGATCTGTTGCTTATTGCATTATTTAAGTGGTTTCTTTTCAGTGATCAGTTGTTTTAAATTGATCCGAAATTCCATTTATTGGGAACTTACTATTGGCAAGTTCTTATGAAGTTTCTGTTTCTCATTTATGCATTCTTCGCATATTCGTGTTGGGTTAACCTTGTTTTAAGTTCCAAGTGGTTGAAACTGTAGCTAAGCAAGGGCTTTGGTGAACTGGTATGCAATTTGGATGATTGCTTAGGCTCCACTGCTGTGCTCGCTTCTTTGCTAATTAGAAAGTGTTAATGTCATGATGTAATTCATAAGCTTGCAATATTCTATTCCCCATTTATTTTTTTTTTATTATGGTTGATTTTCTGTCATCTCTATAAATAGTTCTCATCCCATGTTATGATGTGTATGTTTATGGTAATTTGCTCATAAAATAACTCCTAATGAAGTTAGTGTAACTGATGGTTGATCTTTCATTCAACAACGATAAGAGCTTTTCAATGGAACAGATATTTGACTCTTATATGTAAGATGCATTCTTAGGAAAGAAACTATACAAAAAATCAACTGGATTAGGAAGTAGTTTTAGTGACTATTTTATTTAAGAGGTCTATTATTTTCATAAGTCTACTTTTAGTATGAGAAATTCCTGTTCTATTTTACTTCCTAAAAACTCCATTTATTGAGCCTATGTAAAGGGCATTACAATGAATAAGAAAATGACCATATTTTTTTCATAAAAATAGTTGGGCACAAAGCTTGTCAAGGGCGAATTTTCTAAACAGCAGCTATAGGGCCTATAAAGGGGAAGAACCCTAGCATGGGAAAAGAGGATTTCCCTTTAAATCATCTCGTAACTAGTTCCTACACAGAAACATATATCAATTTGGTATCAAAGCCTAGGGTGATGGACGAATTGTGTGATCTATCAACTAAAGTAGATGTGTTCAGGAAACAAGTGGAGCAACGATTGGAAAAGATAGAAGAAAGCTAGAATGCTCAATTTGAGGAGCTTTTGCAGGTTATTTGCGAACAAGACCAGCAGGGGGAGGTTGGAAACAGCAACCGCATCTGCATAGAGAGGAGGGTGGATAGAAGCATGGAGCTAGCTAGTTTGGGCACCGTTATCAAGTATTCTAAATTGGAATTCCGCACTTATGATTGTTCTGATGACCTCTTGTTTGGATTCACAAAGTAGAGCAATTCTTTGAGAGCCAATGTAACTTGGTAGAGGAAAAAGTGGGGCTGGCAGCGTTCCATCTTAACGAGAGGCGCATCTGTGATTTTTTTAAGTTGGAGCAAGAGGAAACGAGTATTTATTGGGAAACCACAAGGAATAATGTCACTTATGGTTTAGACGTCCCATGAGTCTAAACCCATTGGGTGAAATAGCAAACTTGAAATAGTTTGGGATTGTGGAGGAGTACTAGAGGGAGTTCTAACAGAGCTTACAACAAGGCAACAAGTTGGGTTGTTTGTTGTTAGGCTCATGGAAGGGCTTCGGTTGGAAGTAGAGGTATAACAACGAACAGCTTGGGGTTTGCCATGAACCTAGTCCACGCACATGAAAGAAGGTTGAGAAGTGTTTCAGTTGCCACAAGAGGGAGTCGCAAGGTCGCCTTTCCTTGGAACAACTCAAGTTTTGTGTTAGGAAATTCTATAGGAGGAAAAGGGTGTGCAAAGGAGAGTCGAGGGGTTGCTTTTAGTGTGTGAAATGCTTTTGCACGTTCTTTTATGAAATTGAAGAAGGTTGAGATGGAGGAACAAAGGTTGAAGGGGGCTTTGTTTCAATTGTGAACAAGTCCTTTAGAGGACTCAAGTCTAAAAGGTTATTTTGGGTGGATCTTGCTAATTCAGAAGAAGAGGAATGGAGGGCTAGGATATCTAGAGTTACTTGATTTGGAGCTTGAGGACAAGTTCTTTGTATGCGGGGAGTAATGATATGTAGAATGCATTCTAGGAAAGAAAATATACAACAAGATCAACTTGATTAAGGCGTAATTTTAATGGTTGTCTTATTTAGGTAGTAGTTTAGGAAGTGTATTATTTTTATAAGCCTATTTTTAGTAAGAGAATAATTTAGTAGCTTTTTGTTTTATGTTAAGTACAAAAGACTCTATGTATTGAGCTTATTTAAAGGGCATTACGATGAATAAGAAAGCAACCATAATTTTTCATAAAAATTGTTGATAGGAAGCTTGTGAAGGACAAATTTTCTAAACAATAACCATAGGTTCTAGAAAAAGGAAAAACTTTAGTAAAGAAAAGAGGATTTACTTGTGGGCCGTTATGTGACTAGATCCTACACAAATTTATATATCAAAGTCCCACCAGACAATTTAGTTATTTGGTCAAATCTTTGTTATTGTTCTGTTCCTAATAACCTCCTCACCTGTTGTCCTCATTTCTTCATTGCATTGTGAAATGTTTTGCAATAATTACGAGTGTATGCTGTATGTAGTCTAATGAATTGGTATTTCTTAGTTGACAAGAGAATATTTGTTGAATTTTCGCAAGCAATGTTCATTATGAACTTCAATTATTGTTGCGAACCTTGTTACCTGTATCTTTTATTTATATGCATGAACTGAGGATGATGCAAATGCCCGGTGTGAAATTTATATTTATAGCAATCGCTCAAGTCCATGTTTACTGGGTATATCATAAATTCTAGATTAATGTTTCTTTTTTTATTGTTGTATGAAGATAAACCAACGCTTCCTACAAATTTTGAGGTGAATACATGGGCAAAGTTGCAGTCAGCTATCAAAGCTATATTCTTGAAACAACCAGATTCTTGTGACTTGGAGAAGCTTTATCAGGTATGTTTTACTCTATTCTCCTTCATTCTTGGTAGACTAGCTGTTTGCTTCTGTGAGTTACTTTACTGGTTCGTGGAATTGATATACCTTCGGCTCAGGCTGTCAATGATCTTTGCCTACACAAAATGGGAGGAAATCTTTATCTGAGGATTGAAAAAGAGTGCGAAGCACATATATCTTCGGCTCTACAATCTTTAGTTGGTCAAAGCCCTGATTTGGTGGTTTTCTTATCCCTGGTTGAGAGATGCTGGCAGGATTTCTGTGACCAGATGTTAATGATTCGTGGTATAGCTTTGTATCTAGATAGGACATACGTGAAACAAACCCAAAATGTCCGTTCCTTGTGGGACATGGGTTTGCAACTTTTCCGGAAACATCTTTCTCTGTCTTCAGAAGTTGAGCATAAAACTGTGACAGGCCTTTTGCGGATGATTGAGAGGGAAAGGTACTTCCATCTTCTCACTATGCTGGATAACAAGAAAAGTCTCTAGCGGCATATGTTCTCTAGAAATGTAAAGGTTAAAACTAATTGGAGTTTGTTGATGGTTTATTTTCTTTTCGTTGACAATAAAAAACCAGCATGTATACACCTACAGCTACACTCATGTTTACAGTCGCAGAGAAACACCTGGACACACAAGCACATATACATACCAATATATCTGCTGATCTGCAAAATGAAGTTCTTAAAGCAGTTTTACATATGAAACAACTATTAGCTTAACATTTCTAGTTCTCCTACGTTGGAAGATGACCTGGATGCAGAGTACTTCTAGTTGTATTTTAACTTTTAACTCCAAATCATATTAATTTAAAGGATAATTAGAAGTTGACCTCTCCAATTCTTGTTGGATACCCTTTATTTGTTCCAGAAAATGTTTCTTGTTGAGAGGTTAATTTGTTTGGACTCTCTGTTCCAAATAATCTATATGTTGTCTTTGATCATATAGAATATTATTTCCATATCTTAAATTGAGAAGGATATCACCTTGGTGCTTTTAAAACAAAAAAGATAAAAAAGAAGTGGTTACAAAGCAATCTCTATCTTGGGTATCTATATTATATGTTCATCATTATTTAATTAGAGTGAGGATGCGTGAATGGTCAGCTTTTGGTAATGTTCCAAAGGGTATGTAGGTCTTGGTTATATATTTATGTAGGAGACAAGTTAAGGGGGGTAATACATATCATTTCATGTTCTTTGGAAAGCATTTGAGTTTTTTGATCTAAACCTGTATTTGACGATTGAAGATTTGTTGACTTTGGGTACTGTATTTAAAACTTGTGGTTGATTTGCATCGTGGAGTTTAGAAAGTTTGCTCTTATGTTGCAGATTAGGTGAAACAGTGGATAGAACTCTTCTAAACCATCTATTGAAGATGTTTACTTCTCTAGGAATTTATTCGGAAAGCTTTGAAAGGGCATTTCTTGAATGCACATCTGAATTTTATGCTGCTGAAGGCATGAAATACATGCAACAATCAGATGTTCCAGATTATTTGAAGCATGTAGAGGTGTGTTTTACTCTTTCCTGATCTTTTGCAAAATGATTGTAAGTAGATTTAATATCTATTTATTTTTGTGTTTAAATGTGTATTGATATATTAGCACCTTGTTGCGCAATAGTTACCTTGAGAAAGTTCATTTTGCAGATAAGGTTGCATGAAGAGCATGAAAGATGCTTAATCTACCTCGATACAAACACTAGAAAACCACTGATAGCAACTGCAGAACGGCAGCTTCTTGACCGTCATATACCAGCCATTCTAGATAAGGTATGAATGTTTTTTATTGTTTATTTATTCTATGTCTATCTCGTGCAAATTTTTCAGGAAAGAAAACCCTTTTGTCTCTTCAATTCAGGGATTCACAATTCTGATGGATGGACATCGAATTGACGACCTGCAAAGGATGTACTTGCTCTTCTTAAGAGTGAATTCCCTTGAATCATTAAGACAGACCCTTAGTTTGTATATACGGAAAACTGGACAGGGTATTGTCATGGATGAAGAGAAAGATAAGGATATGGTGTCCTCTCTGTTAGAATTTAAGGCTTCTTTGGATAAAATATGGGAAGAAAGCTTCTCTAAGAATGAAGCATTTGGCAATACCATAAAGGATTCATTTGAGCATCTGATTAATCTTCGTCAGGTTAGTGCAACATATTCTTTTATGATCCTTTATGAGATATTGCTTGTATGGTGAGAATATGAATCCATTTGTACCATAAATATTGCAATGTAAATGGTAATTGAAAAAACAACATATCGAGTGTCATGTATCAAAGATTAAGTGTTGTTTGTACGAAAAGGTATGTACAATCTCTGTGGTCATTGTTGTTCGATATTATATTTTCTTGAAAGTCCTTATGGACATTGTCATTGTGCTGGGTAAAACGTTTTCACTATGGCCTCCATGCTGAGAAATTTGATCAATGGCCTTTCTCGTCTCCCAATCTCGTAAAGATAGAAGCTAGAGTTCCATTTATGACGATTCATGCTAAATTTTCTCTATGATTCCATTGGGATAATTGATTCCCTTGAAGTTCCTATTTTCCTTACTATAGTGTTATTGGTTGAGCTCTTATTGCAGCCCTTATGTTTCCACGGTTACTCAGATTGAATAATGATTTCCACTTACTATTGTTATTCAGCAGTGGTTAAGTTTCAGATCAGCAACTGTGTGGTTGATTAGGTAATCATTAACTAAGAATCAAATTGTTTTCTTCCTTTAATAGAACCGGCCTGCTGAGCTTATTGCCAAGTTTTTGGATGAGAAACTTCGTGCTGGAAACAAGGGCACTTCAGAAGAGGAGCTGGAGGGTACACTTGACAGAGTTTTGGTTTTGTTCAGGTTTATTCAGGTGATATATTTTGTTTAAACAAATGCAGTGCATAAAATCTTTAATTTTCTTTCAGTTGTCCTTGGTTTCCTTGCATGATGCTGAACTTTCTGCTTCTTTCTTTCACCTTTACGCAGGGCAAGGATGTTTTTGAAGCGTTCTATAAGAAAGATCTTGCAAAACGATTGTTGTTGGGAAAAAGTGCATCTATTGATGCAGAGAAATCCATGATATCGAAGGTTAAGTCCTGAAACTTTTCTGAACCGCTAGCTTGCAAAATCCTCTTCTACCAATCATATTAATAGGATTATGTTTCCTATTGCAGCTGAAGACTGAGTGTGGCAGTCAGTTTACTAATAAGCTTGAGGGAATGTTTAAGGTGTGATGCTTTTATGGATGCTTCAGTTATAAAGTTTTTATTGTTCTGTTTGGCACTGAGTTTTGTTTTACAAGATTCTAGTTCATTCCTCTGCATAACAAAATGTTGGTGTGTCTTATACGTTTTCTCTGTCAAGGCTGTGATGCCCTTTCCTAATAGCTCTCAATAAAATTAAGATACAAATATGATTAACTGAAAAACACACATTTTAGAGGCTTTTTAGTGGAATTGAATTTGACTATATGAAAAGGAAGTTCTTTAAGTGGTGAATACTTTTGCTGCAGTATCTATTAAATCTTATCTCGTATGCACCATACTTTATACAGTATATTAGATAAGAAGAAACACTTGATGCTATATAACCAGAAATTCCTAAGATGTAAGCACCACCATCTACAACGTTTGCATTTACAGAAGTTTTCTATTTTGTTGTTTCTAAATCTCAGTTGTGAGAGATCAGCATTACTTTTGAGTTTCTTCTTTATTGAATTGAGCTTAAGTTCTAATTACTTTGTTCTACCTTGACCTCATTCTGTTTCTTACGGCATATTCCCTCACAAAAACACTACAATAACTTTTAGGACTCGCTCTGATTTCAAGTGTTGAAATTATGGCATGATTATCGTTTGTGGTGGCTATTTTCAGGATATTGAACTGTCAAAGGAAATAAATGAATCTTTCAAGCAATCATCTCAGGCAAGGACTAAGCTGCCTTCTGGAATTGAGATGAGCGTCCATGTCTTGACAACAGGGTGGGTTGAGATCCAATATTCATACTTGACTAGAAGATACTTGGTGTATAACCCTGCTAAAGTTTGTTTATTGTTAAATGGTTTCTACAGTTACTGGCCCACTTATCCACCCATGGATGTCAGGCTTCCTCACGAGTTGAATGTGTATCAGGTTGGGCACAAACTACATTTTGGTTTAGTGTCATTGTGATAGCTGTTCTAAAGTGGACATGGAGTTCTTATGTTCCTTCTTGCTGCAGGATATTTTCAAAGAGTTCTACTTAAGCAAATATAGTGGTAGACGTTTGATGTGGCAAAATTCACTGGGTCATTGTGTATTGAAGGCCGAGTTTCCCAAAGGCAAGAAAGAACTAGCAGTTTCTCTATTTCAGGTTGGTTCATTGTCTTTGGTACGCCACCTTTGTATAGTCATGTACTGTTTCTAACCTTGTTTTGTTGACCTGACAAGGAGATGTTCTAATAGTTTGTTCTTTTATGTCTGCTTCTCCAGACTGTTGTTCTGATGCTATTTAATGATGCCCAAAAGCTTAGTTTTCAAGATATCAAGGATTCTACGGGCATAGAAGACAAAGAATTGAGAAGGACTTTGCAGTCTCTGGCATGTGGCAAAGTTCGTGTCCTGCAAAAGGTTGGTGATGGTCATTTAAGACTTGGACATTTTTGTGTTTTGAATTATTATTCCTATAAACAATTAAGCCAATAAATCTTTTCATCTGAAAATTAAAAGTTTGTGATACTAAGGAAAAGAAAGTTATCTTGATGTAAAATCGTTACTTTGTTTCTACTTAATAATTTGTTTCCTAGTTACAATGGAGACACACAATACTTTGTTTACTTTTCTAAGGATGAATGAGGTGTACATTTTATTAAATAGGTTTTGTATTCTCTTCAGTTTTGAACGGTCTTTGTAGTTGCAGGCTGTAACTTAATAGCACGGGGAGGATTAGGAAGATAGAGATGAAAATATAGAAAAAACTGAAATTTGTTTTAAAGTCTATACTCTACAGCTAGTAGAGAAATGAAAATATAGAAGAAACTGAAATTTTGTTTTAAGTATACACACTGCAATTAGTATTTGTTTGGCTTTTACATTCATCTTTGATGTGTGATTTGCAGGTGCCAAAAGGGAGGGATGTGGAGGATGATGATGAGTTTGTCTTCAATGATGGATTTACTGCTCCACTGTATCGTATTAAGGTATATATAGTTTCCATCAATCATTTTGAGAGTACTTTTGTCTAAAATGGAATTCTTGTTTTATTCTTTACAAAGTCTTTGTCTGGAACTGGTCAAACTTTTTGTCAATCTTATGTTGGAGCCCTAAACACTTTTTGGCTGTGCAGGTCAATGCCATCCAGATGAAGGAAACTGTAGAGGAAAATACAAGCACTACTGAGAGGGTATTTCAGGATCGACAATATCAGGTTCACCCTATTGTCTTTATCCAAAATCAATCGTCCTTAGTTCAGCCATTAAGAAAGTCAGTAAACTGGGCAAATGAAATGTTGGTGATATTTGCACTATTTTTGCAGGTTGATGCTGCAATTGTTCGGATAATGAAGACGAGGAAAGTGCTAAGTCACACACTTTTGATAACCGAACTATTTCAACAGGTAACATGCCTTATTTTATTCCAGAACGTAAAAGGGTTATTCTAAAGCAAATCTTGTCAATAGATAGCTTGAAATTTGATCTTTTTGATGAGAATGAAAATACATACATACATAAACCTTTTCAAATTCTCATATGGATGAAATTTTGTTTTTCTTTTGATGGAATAGCTGAAGTTCCCGATAAAGCCTGCTGATTTGAAGAAAAGGATAGAAAGCCTGATTGACAGAGAGTACCTGGAGCGGGACAAGAACAATCCGCAGATATACAATTACTTGGCTTAAACCCATTTGTCATACACTGTAAATGATGAGGGAACTTCAGTCCTCTTCTAGGGGCCAAGCATTTCCTTATATCAGATTGATGTACATAAGTCTAGTTGTTAAATTTTCTTGAGAGACCTCTGCAAGTATAAAAAAACCATTTTTTCGCTTCTGTTTTTGCAACTTCTCTTTATTATGGACTGAGTTACTTAGTATAGAAAGAGTAGTTGAGGTCAGGATGATGGAAATGGTTTTAATCTTTTTATTTTTCTTTTTTCTAAGTTGTCTTAGAAAACATGTAGATTGGATGGAATCAAAGGTGTATGTAATTTCCTCTTATTTTATGTTTGTCTATGAAACAGAGCTCACATTTTGTTACTGATGGACAATAGGATAATGATTTCTTAAACATGATTGTCTTTTTTGATCATGTTCAACTTTTTACTTATGGAAAAAAAAAGAAATAAGTTTAATTATAGTTTATAGTTGTTATCTTGAGAGGTTTGGTTCGGTTTCATACTAGAAAGGTCGGTTAGATCCTTTGTATCTCTTTAGAAGATTAACGGAATATCATATAACACTTGAGAAAATGTTAGAAAGGTTCGTTAGATCCTTTGAATCTCTTTAGAAGATTAATGGAATATTACATAACACTTAAGAAAATTATGCCAAGGTGATTAGAAGTTAAGAAGGTTTCTCAATTTATATGAGTTGGTGACTTGGATTCAAAAAAAAATTGAGATGAACATATTTTAATTAAATTTAAATTAATCATTCTTAAACGTGATTATAAGTTAAATAACTTAACCCTAATTTTAATTAAAAGTTAAATAACTTAACCCTAATTTGACTAGTGACAACTTAGTAGGCCATCCTCAAAACTAAATGATAACATAGGCCTTCATTATTAAGAATTAAGAATTAGAAAACCAAACATAGTGTAAGTGATTCAGCACTTTCATCCCTTAACCAAAGGTTTCAAGTTTAAAATTTGAAATTGAAAAAATCTGTTTAGCCAACATTTTATCCCTTACAAGTTGATCTAGTGCGAGCAGGAATTAGTTTGAATGTGGATGACTTAAAGGCACCTTTTCAAAATTGAAACTCTCTTAAAATATCTTGTGATTAAAACCAAATGACGTTATTTTGCATAAAAAGGTTAAATTTTGAACCATTCTACACATGATTTAGCCGAATAAGTCCATGTTGTAGAAAAACTAAATTTTATACCAATCTAAGCCTAATTTAGCACATGAATAAGAATTGGCCGTGAAATTGAAAAAGCAAAATATAAACTTAAAATTAAGTCCAGCAATTTACCTCTTACAAATTGACCCAATGCGAACGAGAATTGGCTTGAACGTGAATAACTTATTGGCAACTTCTAAAAGGTGAAACTTTCGTAGGATATCTCGTGATTAAAACCAAATGACGTTATTTTGCATAAAAAGGGTTAAGTTTCGGAACAATCTAGACATGATTTAGCCTGCGAATAAGCCCATGTCGTAGAAAAATTAAATTTTATACCAATTTAAGCCTAATTTAGCTCATGAAGGCCATGAAATTGAAAAAGCAAATTCGAAATTTTCGTAATTAAGGTTTTTATTAAAATTAGATTAATTTATTAAATTATTTAAATTAATTTAATACTATTATTTTTATTTGAAATTTATTAAATATAATCATAATTAAGAATAAATAATTCAAAAATAATTAAAATAAATAAATTTGATAATTCTGGGAATTTAGAGTTCGTAAGAAAATAATCAATTCGACGATCTAATAACAACTCAGATCGTAATCGCAACAACGCCCCCTCAGAAGACAACAACAAACGGACAATTGAGTCGTAAGTACCCGACATCGGGAAGTTCAGACGCCTTTAGAAGCATCGGAGGAGGAGGAGAGATCCGAAGGCAGCAGCGGAGCTTGGATGCCCGAGGCAGGGGGTTGGCGATCGTCGGGATCGTAATCGGGATTGAGGGAGCGATCAATGGCTTCACGACCTTTCTCGAGACAAGGCTTGCAAGCAATCTCAATGGCTATCCAACCAAGTACCACTCCTGCTATCGCTATCAACGCACTCGTTATGGCTGCCATTTTCCCACGAACCTCTGATACTTTTCGTTCCAAACAAACAAGCGCAACGAATCGATGATGGTTATGCAGTCGTATTACTTGACAATGGGCTTAGGCCCATTACTTGTTAAAAAGCCCAAAAGGTCTCCGGAAGGACTGGAACCTTCTCGTCTCCTACCCAAAACCCTCGCTTGCTTTCTTTTATTCGTTTCTTCTTTCTAGCAGTTTCCACAAGTGACAGTGGTGAGTGCTGTTGTCTTCTATTAGTTACTGTTAATCAAAATCTGATCTTTCAAACCCTGCTGTCTTCGTTAGACCCATTTGTACGGAAAAGAGAATGGCGGATGAATTGGCGCTTGATTTGGAGGAGCTGAGGCAGTTTCAGGGCTTAGCCAAACGGCCTCGTGTTCTCTCTATTATCTCCTCCGAGATTCGCAACTTGGAGAAGATGGTAATCCCCTTTTCTTTTCTTGTCTTGTGGGCTTCATTTGCGTTGCTCACATGTTCTTGGCATGGGTTTTGTTTGTGTTTTGTTCTTTTCTTTTGTTTGTTGTGTCTAACAGGAAACGAAAACGGAATGAATTTTGGAATGTTGTGTGAATGTTCGAGAAATTAAACTATGATTTACTTGATTATACCTGCTTTAAACATGAAGGAAACATTAATGAATTATGAGGGGAAGTGAAAGGAAGAGTGAAAGGAAGTCTCTTTTTTGATAATTAAGTGTTGAATAAGAATCATCTGCTTTGTATGGCTAGAATGGTCGACGAGGCACTATGATGAAACCAGCTTGAAGTTGGTTGAGCGCATGATTTCTCAATGAATGGATATATGGAAGGCTGACTATTGATGTGCCTCAAATGAAATGCTAGTGTTGAGTTTTGATCCAACTTCTTTGAGTACTTCCACTGGAGATTTTGTCTCATGCCAAAGATTAAGCGGGTGGACTCTAGGAGACAGCTATTTACTTAGCATATAATAAGCTAGCAAGTAGCAACCCTTCGTTGCTTTATGGGCATTGAGTTTTAATTTGGGGTCTCGGCTAAGTGTAATTATGTCGGTACAGCTCTTTCGTAATTCTTTATTGAATGATTGCTGGGTTATGTTTGGACTGTGAGTACCAAATAAGAATTTATACTTATAGCATGTTTGCAGCACTAAATTGCCCTCTTCCTTTATGCAGTGTCCAAAAGAGCCTGCTGCAACTTCAGTTCCAACTCCAATTTCAACTGTAGCAAAGTCGCCCTCAGCCCCTGGTTTGAATTATTCTACACTGGCATCATTCAGCTGGGATCAAGATAACGACAAAGTCAAGGTGAACCAATAACTTGTGTGAAGCTACTTAATGATTGCATAGATGCAATTATTTGTCTAGACTTTTTGTTCATGGAGTTCCTCTAACTATTTTTACTGGTAGATATATGTCTCTCTCGAGGGTGTGGAGCAGGAGAAAATTCAAGCAGATTTCAAACAAATTTCATTTGATGTCAAATTCCATGATGTACAAGGAAAGAACTACCGTTGTGCAGTACCCAAATTGAACAAGGAGATTGTACCAGAGAAATGTAAGGTGTTGGTGAAGCCTACTAGGGTTATCATCACTTTGGTTAAAGCTTCCAAGGGGAATTGGTTAGATCTGCACTTCAAAGAGGACAAGGTACTGTGGTGTTTCAGCATATACCCTTATTTGAATATAGATGAAAAATTAAACAGCCAATTTTTTAATTCTGTCTTTGCCCTACAGCTGAAGCCAAATCTGGATAAAGAACGGGATCCAATGGCTGGAATTATGGACTTGATGAAGGTAAGTTGTATCTTGTGTTATTGCGGGTTGCCCCTGAACCAACAGTTTTAGCTTGATGAAGGCATGACTAGTTCACTTAAATCTCAAATTCTTCTTTGGTTGGGACCAAATCGCAGAATATGTACGAGGAAGGAGATGAAGAGATGAAAAGGACAATTGCAAAAGCATGGACTGATGCAAGGTCAGGGAAGGCAGCTGATCCTTTGAAGGGGTATCCATAAATTCGTTGGGAGTTTACAGAGTCGTAGCCGTGTGTTTGCATTTATTTTCACTCCATAGTTTCTAAATATTTCGTGTCTATCAATTGAACGGGGATGCTAATTTCATGCCGAGACTCTGAGGACATTATTTTGGAATCGATGTCTTACTTCGTTGTCTATTTTGTTTGCAAAATTATGAAATACACGGAAGTAAATTTCACCAAGTGTTGTAATTGGCGTGTCATATATATATATATATATATAAAAGAAATTTTCTTTAAGGATAGACAATAATTAATTACAATTTTGATAGTATTAATAAATTTACGGTTAAGCGAATTGAGCCGTATAAAGGATTTGAATTAGTGAACTGTAGTTCAGCGAAGAAAATGAATTTTAATTAATGTGGATTAGATTTGTATCGAGATTGTGATAGGAAAATTCGATATGAATGTTACAAATATAAGGTTAAAGTTTTCTGCCGTTGTTTAAAGAAGTTGTGAACATTCGGATTTTTTTGTCTAAATCTTTTTATTCTTTAACTAAAACATATGATACCTTTGAGCTTTTAAGATGATATATACTCCCTCCTATTTAAAATAAGTGTCATTTTAGAGAGATTTTAATTATTCAAAACAAGTGTCGTTCACGATTTTTTATGCATATTTATAATTTTATTTTCAAAATTACCATTTAATTTCTCTCACATCCTAATTATACAGATTATATTTTCAAGGCAATTCAACATGTAATTAATAAGGGTATATCAAACATTTCACTAACTTTCTTAATAAGTGTGTATATCTCTAAAATGACACTTATTTTAAATAGGAGGGAGTATATATTATGACTCAAATAGGGACGCAATGATATTTAATTTAGGTAGTTTGGCTCGGTTAGAATAATATTGTCTTAAAAGTTTGTTCTATCGAATCAGCTGACTTGAGTTATATCGACACAATCTTACCTTTACCCGTAACTCGTAGCGAGTCCACTTTGAATCAAAGTTTCCTAGTGTTGGACCACTTCTATGGACTAGTTCTGCAGAAGAAATGATTACAGAACTGGCTTGGGAGTTGTTGGAAGGATTGGAGTAATAACCATTCCCTTGTAGTAAATGTAGATATGTGTTTGTCTCTCTAGTTTACAACATGAATGAATGCGGGGTTGAAGGGGAAGCATGTGGGAATTCACGATGAAGACAAAATGTACTAAACCCTTTGGTATTCATTATTTTACTTGCTCCTCACGTTCTTTTATCTCACAAAAAGATAGAAAAAAACTCCATCCACTTCATCTCGTATATAAGCAGCTCGTTCACTCCTTGTGTGCTCAGAATGAAAGTACTTATGTGATAACCCTTCAGGACCTATTATATCATTAAGTTTGGACATATTTGGGCTATACTTTCATCTGGGTTTACTTGCATTGATTTAACTTTGGTGCAGTCAGCAGTAGGTACGTATTGCTCAATTGGAAAGGAGATTAGGAGTGTTCGTTTGAAAAATATAAGTTGATAGTTACTTACACTCCCATCCCACTTACCATAGACATCTTGAGGGCAATGAGGATGTTGGAGTTTCGGGTGGATGCCTAAGGATAGTACGTTTCTCTAATCATCATACTACCACAAGTAGAGGAGATGTCCATGCATAGAGGGAGCCAGTTGAGGGTGAGGAGCAAGAGAGAGCGCCTAAACCACTCCAGGAATTGACCAACTCATCAACACCTCCGCCACCCACTTTAGCGTATATGGAGCATTATATGCACTAGATTGGAGATACAATAGTGAGGTTGGCAAAATTCTTAAGTGTTGAGATCCACCTACCACTAGTTCATACATCCGAGCTTGCACATGCAGAGCATCACGTAGAGTTAGAACCAGCGGAGCCAGATCCCGAGGGGGAAACCAAGGATTCGACAGTGGCAATAGGTCAACAAGGGCTCGAACTTATAGATGTAGCATCTAAATAAGAGATTGAGCATTAAAGAGATAAGAGTCACTTGCCATATATTTATTGTATTTTTGTTCTAATTTTACTTTATGCCATGAATATGATAGATATAATTTTAATGGAAAACTAATATATGCATATATTCTCTTATATTATGTTAAGGAAGTGCTAGTTCTTTAATTTATTTCTCTCCCCTTTTCTATTAACTTTCATTACCTTTTGCATGATATGTACAATGAGAATAATATACGACTTAAGTGTGGGGGAGGGACTTCTTATGACTTATGGGTACTTATCAACTTCATTATAAATTTTTTAATAGATAGCATTTTTTAGATTTTTTAAAACTTTGACATCATATTGATTTAGATAATCTACTACGATTTTGATTTCTTTGCAAATAGCCATGAGTTTTGATGACTAATTTGAAATCTGTACATCATGATAATTTTTGTATATATTGCATGCATATGCATTGGATAAATTTGACACTTTTGAGCATTTTATCCTGCATAAAAATGAAAATGAGAAAAAGTGAATAATTAAGCATTAAAAGATTTCAGTCTAACTTTATACTAATAAAAAGGTTGAAGTTAAAGAGTGGTTTTAGTAGCTCTACGACAAGGTGTTTATTCTTATTTCAAAAGGCTAAGTAACTTTTCAAACAAGCTTCTGAATGCTCTTGTGTGGTTTAAATTTGGTGCTTTGTTTTAGTTTAATAAGGGGGGTATAAACAGGGCCGTTTCTATCGTTTTATAGGCCTGGGGCGAAATAAAAAAATGACCCTAATAAATCGAACGAAATAAAAAAAAGGCCCTAATAAATCGGCAGTATACTTAAGTTTACATGTTTGTATAAAACATAAATGACTCAATTTATAAGTGTACATACTGAATCAAATATTAAATGATCATAACATTTAATTTTCTTCTAATAACGTGGCATCTTTACAAAATCTATGCAGTTAATAGGAAATGGGCTAGCATATATTGCAACTTGATTGACCAATATGTTATTGAATGAGTCTCTCACCATGAGAAAGGGATGATAATAGGGCCCCTTTCCAGCACTGAATGTGTTAATAGCTCCGAAAGGAAGGACATGATAAATGCATCATTAATGAGCCTGCATGTTACTTAATTATTGGGTTTGTGTTGCTGTCTTGTGGGCAATTCTTTTGGAGCTTAATTTTATGGTTGATTAATATTCTTTTATTTATATCTTTAAAAAAAAATTTACCATAAAAATAGGGGCCCCTCCTCATCATGGGCCCTGGGCACGTGCCCTGCTGGCCCTTGCCCAGGGTCGGCACTGGGTATAAACATGTTCGAGAGTTGAAACATTTTTCTCATGCATGTTTAATATTGAATTAGAGGAAGTTCCAATCAATGTTTTAATGATAACAAAACATAAGTATTACTAATGGGCTAATTATTTGGACGAGAAGGAATATGAGATCAAGATAAAGTCATAAACTCAAAGTGATAGCTTGTAAATTTGATAAAAGAAGAGATGAAGTTTGCAACTCAAAAGTAAAGACCAAGGAAAATCAAGGTTATTCTTTAGTTTATAATGTTAATTGCAATTTCATTTAGTTAATTTGATGTTTTAAGAAGCTTACCATGCATAAACATTGTATAAGTCCTTTTGTTCACCAAGAGACATTGAAGCTTTTAATCTTAATAAAAAAGTCTATTGATCTCAAGGAATATTTTGGAAAGTATTTAAATCATAATTACAATGAAAATTTAAGTTTGAACATTTAAGATTGTTAAAATCATGTTTTTAGAGGGATTGATCGACCTATATAAGTTAGCAGTTAACCAAAATAAGTTTATCAAATTTGATGTATGATGAGACAGTTAACTAAAATAAGTTAAAGTTATCAAATTTGATGTATGATGAGTTTGTAGTAATATTACCTAATGTAATTTTAGGCCAATGTGCTATACTAATCAATTAGAGCTTTACAACTAGCCATCCATCAGCTAGTAAGGGTCATTGAATCATATAAATACATGGTTTTTTTTTTTATCATTTTTAGAATCAAGAAGTTTTTAAGTGCCTTTTATACATTTTTAAAGTAATCTCATTCATTTAACTATTCATTGTCTCATTTTGAGTGAATAAGCCTTTTTGATATTATCAAAGTGATCATGTAAACTAATTTGAGTTGTAAGCTTCTTTTTTTTTTTTTTTGGTTACAACTAAGAGAAAATCAAAATTACCTCATAAAAGACATACCACAAGCATCAACCCATATAATCAAGGAGAGGACTGTAAGAATATCGTCCCAAACCTAAAAATTTGAAAAAATGCCATGACCCAATTCAACCAGATAATCTGCAGCAATTCATTGTCCGGATACACTGCAGAATTTCCAACATGCAGCAACTGAGCGCCATAATGGATGTTTAAAGGAGAGTTTCTGGCTTTACAAGTTTTGAGTGTATTCCGAAGTTGGTGTGGAATCGATTGTAAAACAAATAGCAATAGCGTTTGAAACAGAACCATGCCCTGAACAAGTTACCGCTCCCAGACAAATTACAGGGTCCTTTATGGTGGTCTCTAAAGTTAAATTGAAGCTACAAGAAGGGAGATAAATAATTAAAAAAAAAAAGAAAACCATGCTTAAATAAGATTATAACAGAAAATAGTACAAAATATTACTGAACATGATGCATGGTGCAAACCTCGAAGCCATGTGTTGAATGCCTTCATTGCAGTACTTGACTTCCATAATCAGCGTTGAACTTGTCATAGCGGTGAGCATGGAGATGCGCAGATGGCCTAGTATTTCTTAATGCTATGTCTATGTCTACAGTCGTAATGGGCCCAACTTTTGGCAGTTCTGCAAGCACACACAGTGTCACCCCCAGTTATTCATTACTATTAAAGATTGATAGCAGAACAGAGAGCAAGCATATGAGTGTAAAGATTCCTTTTATGTAAGGAAGATGTTAGAAAATGCGAATGGTGAAGTTGGCACTTCCATTCTATCCACCCGTTTATATCTATATGTATATGTATGTGCAAATTACAACAAAAAATGGGTTTCATGTTGAAAGATTAACACTAAAAACGTGCTTTCTCCATTTCAACTAGGCAAGTCATCAAAATTCCACAATGATTCATGTAAGTTGAAATTCAGTAGTCACCATTGTCAGGAACTATTTCCTGTTTATCTTCGAGAAGAGTCATTATGCGCCTTAGAGGCTGCATGGCAGCCTCTTTGCACAGCAACCGAATATCTGAACCTGAATAGCCTTCTGTTCTATCCACTAGCACATCATATGGAAGCTCCTCTTCACCAGGTGGTGATGGCAAGAGCTCCTCAAACATTGATCTTCTTGCTTCTGGTTCCGGAAGAGGTACAAGGATCTAATTGACTAGTCAAAGAAGAACATTATGCCAACTAAACAATGGATCTAAACGTTATAGGAACTTTTCAGATGAAATAGAGCATACATTAGCTTCACAACAATGAGATAAAAAAACAAGTAAATTGTGCAAGCCCCAAAACCCAGTTGTACTGTTGCCACAATTTCCAGTATAGATCATAACAAGCCCAACAGTTGGGCACAACATAAGACTTAAATTCTTACCCTCCTAATAAGGTTAAATATGCATAACATGTTGCCCCTGAGGAAGGCAATAGCAGTGCAATAGACTGCCTACAAAGAAGTGACCAAAGATAAAAGTAGCAAACCGTAAAGAATATATAAACAACCGTAATACCACTTATACATGATTAGTTTATCAACCAGAAAAAGAGAGGAAGAATTGTTACCTTTGCTACTAGAATGCATCACTATATGGTAATAGCAAAAAGGATACTCGTTTCTCAAGCCGCCGGAGCATTGCAGCATCCAATTCCCAGGGGAGGTTTGTTGCAGCCAAAACAAATACAAGCTCATCTGTCCGCATCAAACCATCCATCTGCAATCTAATTCAAGCGATCAGTTTTCTGGATGTGCAGAAGAAAATCATGTATGATTCTACTGTCATACTACCAAGGTCTCATGGTTCAGGATTTGAAAATGAGGGCATGTGTGATCCAATGTTATCATCTAACTAAGAACTACATTTAATTAAATGCATTTTAATAGAACAAATATCACCTGTATAAGTAGCTCAGTCTTTAAACGCCTACTTGCTTCATGCTCACTTCGAGCTTCTCCACGTTGACTAATGATTGCATCAATTTCATCCAAAAATATAGTTGAAGGTGCATGGTGCCTGGCAAGCTCAAACAACACCTTTACTAACTTCTCTGAATCACCTGTAACAATGATAGACTTGAAACTATGATCCCTTATACATACGTTGTGACTAATCCAAACATATACACCACAAAAGTCTCCAATTGATATCTAAGACTTACTTTATTTCCTATTGACACGATAAACACAAATGTTAAATGACATCTGATTGATTATATATTTATTTAAGTATATTCCACAGATAGATAATGAAGATGCCACTGGCGTATCTTACAAAGCACATAAATTAGGAACTTCAGAAAAAAGAACATACAAAAGAATTAATGAGTGCTACAAATCACTTGAGTGTAATTTCATGTGAAGAATAGAGAGAGTAAAAAAGGATAACATGGTTGACTATAAGATCAAAATCAAGTGAATGCACATTGATGGAGTATTATATTCACATGGTAAAAGTTTGTCATACTTATATATCGGCAATAATTGTTCATACGTCCTTTGCATTGTACATAAAGCCAAGTGTAGAAACAAGCTCACATAGCATCAGCCAAAGTGTTGCCACTCCAAAATATACCTCGCCACTTGCTAACTACAGAAGATGCCGATATATTGAAAAATGTTGTTTTGCATTCCGTAGCAACAGCTTTCGCAAGCATTGTCTGAAACATTTAAGAAGAGACTCAGCACACATAGCATGAAATCAAGTTACTTTCTATTAATTCAGAACTATACTATCAAGTAACCACAGAAAGAAAGCCAACTACAGATATAGTAAGGGTATCCAATATGAATCACTACATCTCAGACATGTAACATAACATGTGTCCAAAACAAAATATTCCACAGTGAGAGCAACAATCTGTCAGAAGATTCAGTTAATCAATCATTTGCCAACTTGCTGATTTAGCGACCTTATTTGTTAATGTAATTAATGTATTTTATATGCTTTCCTATTTAGATAGTCAAACCTAAATTAAAGGAGCTGACAAATCTCCTCCTTTGTATATTCCTTATTTAGGTAGGACTCCTTGTGTATATATGTAGATAAACTCTTCTCTAATAATATACAGTTTTATCACACACAAAATCCTCTGCATTAACACAATCTAGATAAAGTTGAAAAAATTTAGAGGCAGTGCAACACCTTTTCTGTTAATACGTTTACAACAAATACAGAATATGGTTATTGAGATGCCTTTTCCACATTCTCAAGACATCTAACAGTTCGTTTTCTATTTGATAACGGAAAAAGATCACGTAATTTCCTTTTCCCTAGATCTTTTATTACCGAATAAATTACCTCTCTGAACAATTTAGCAGAACTAGAAACAGGAGACAAGTTCAGGCATAAAAAAACGAACTTCTAGTCAGGGAAAGATGTATCAAGCAATCGGTCTTTTAATTATAATTGTGCTTGGTCACCTGACAAACATTATCAGCAAACCAGGTCCACTACTCCTTAACACATCAACAAAGAAACAGAAGAAATAAAAATCTAAAATAAGAAGAAAATTGAATCTTAAGACTGATGTTTTTGGTTATATTTTGAAGGAAAACTGCAATTCCATCAAAGGATATGCCTAATTAACATCCAAGCTTGGAGTTGGGTAATGATTGTATACTGCCAGAAGCTGTGTTTTTTTGTTACTATCAGCAGCAGATATTCCAATCCATCAAATTTTATAATTGATTTGATTTAATTCTATTGGTATCCCACAGCCGAAATCATCATTATCAATCACTTGTTTGTTTTCATGTGATTAGAAAAGTCACATCAAAGAAAAACAACAAGAAAAATAAACTCGTTCAAACATAGATTAATGCCAATTGCACAAACCTTTCCTGTCCCAGGAGGACCAAACAAAAGAATGCCTTTCCAAGGTGATAGAAGACCAGTAAAGTACCTGGAAGGATCGAAAATTTGGACCAATTTTAATAAGAAGATCCCAAATCTACCTGAAAAGAAATTTCTTAAGCATTCATGCAAGATTATACTTAAGTATAATGACACTATCTAGCATGCTAGCACATTAGTCAAATACAACGGAGTACCGACAACACTGCAAAAACTACCTGAGAGATGTGAAGAACATGAAACATGAAACATCAAACCTCCAATCTCTTGTCTTTAAGATCTTAAATTAGTTGATACCTCCAAAAATGTTCTTTTGAAGGAAGGCAAGGGGAGAAAAACTTTTAGTGAATGTCCAACAGCTTCCTTAGAACAATGGTCTAGCACTAGAAAGTTCAGAAACTCATTTCTTGGAGCACATAGAGCACTTCATATATTGCGAGAAGGTTAAATGAGAAGAGGCATATATGTGCATAGTGGCCAACAGCCTGAACTTCACTTGAAATGTAAATACATATTGTTCATCAACTAATAACATGTCTTATCTTTAGCATAACCAACGATCCCTAAAAATGAGGTAGCACAAAAAGACTTACTTGGGATATTTAATTGGCATGACCACTGCTTCTTTCAGTAAGCGTTTGGCATTTTCTAGTCCCTTTATGCTTTCCCACTTAACATCTGGACTCCCACGAATGATATCCCTGTACAAGATTTATCAATTAGTATTAGTAACCTTAAAAGTCATTAAGATACACATGTAAACAATTAAAATGCCATAATCTAATTGGTGAAGAAGAGATATTCCTTGTTATGCATGAAATCAACGTAGCAAAAATACCTGCATAAACCCTCTGCCAATGCACGTGTTTCAGCAGAATCAAAAGCAGGGAGCAAAGACTTCTGCCTGAAATAAGGATACAAAGGGCTCAGAAAAAGCATATGGAAGATGTTCTGTAATTTCAAGAACTGTTCTACCTCATTCACAGGTCAAAAATCATCGCAAGATAGACCACAATTGTCAATCGAAATTGAAGTTCATTTTAGTTTATCAACCAGTGCTGATTTTAGATAAACTCATACTTGATTGTCAATATAATAAATGAACTCAAAGAAATCCAACTATTTCTGGGTCAAGGAATCAATGAACATACGGCCTATCGCTAACTCCATTGGACAGAGTTCCATTTGTGTGTACATAGCTTCCCCCCTGAAAACCGAAAAGAACACAAAGATTCAATTTAACACCACATGCAAACCACAGAAAATGTAATAAATCAGTGTAAAGACCAAATTAGTAAAAAAAAAAGTAAGACCTGATTTCTGTACTGTTCGTAGATAGCCAATTCCGAACTATCTTTAACATGACCATTTCCGCTGGATACGGAACTTGCAGAAGAAGAACTACCATTGGAGTGCGAGTTATCAGCAGCGGTTTCGCCGTTTTGCGACTCAGCTCCCTTCTTTCTTCCAAACTTAGCATCATAGAACAGTTTAAAATCCTAAAAGCACACATCAGTAACTCAAACTACAATGTTCCAACTCAACTGACTCAATTCTTTCTGACATGCCTTCAGATCGAATATCAAAAGTCAGTAGCAGATAATCTAACCTACATTCAACCGATATACATGTCCTTCAAGTATCAACTATCAGTCCAACAACCAGAAAGAAAAGCTGATAAACTTTTCCCAACGCTTCCCCACTTTCCTTACCAAACACACAGAAACGAGAAAGAGAGAAACAGTACCTGAAAAGACCAGCGAGTTAGAGATGGTTCATCGGCCATTATAGAGAACAAGAGAAGAGAAGAGAAAGGAAAAGTCGAGAGATTTCTGATCTCTCGCTTTCACTCTCTCCAGTGTGCTCGACTCCCAAACGCTTGATCTTTCGGAGAGTAATGTAGTGATTAGTATGTAAGCAAGCGCCTAATACGTCATTATAACAATAATCATTACTCTCCGCTGTAATTAATAATATATTATACTTCTTTAGGAACTATTCAAAATAAGAATTGCTTTAGGAAGATATACACTTATTAAGAAAACTAGTGAAATGTTTGATACTCCCTCCGATTCATAATAAGAGTCGTTTTAGAAAAATACACGCTTATTAAGAAAGCTAAAAAATTATAGATATACCCTTATTAAATAATAAATGAATGTTGTTGAGAACTGAAAGGTTTTGAAGCAAATAAAAAAGAAACATGATGAAGTGCATTGAAAAGGTAATTTGCAATAATTAGCATGTGAGAGAAATTGCATATTAAATTGCCTTGAAATTGTGATCTGTATAATTAAGATGAGAGAGAAATGAAAGGTTAATTTTGGAAGAAAAGTTATAAACATGCATACAAAGTTAAGAATGAAACTTATTTTGAATAATTAAAATGTATCTAAAACGACATTTATTATGAATCGGAGGGAGTATATCCTTATTAATTGCATGTTGAATTGCTTTGAAAATGTAATCTGTATAATTAGGATGTGAGAGAAATTAAAGGGTAATTTTGAAAATAAAATTATAAACATGTATGAAAAATCGTGAACGATACTTATTTTAAATAATTAAAATCCCTCAAAAATGACTTTTATTTTGGATAGGAGGGAATAATTAAATAAATAGTATTTTTATTTTTTAAAAAACAAGATCCTATCTCAAGAGGCTTATTGCCTGTTTAGATGAGTTTTTAGGAGGTCAATAAATTTTATTTTCTACCACAAAAATCGTTTTTAAGAAAAATAAATGTTTAACTGTAAAATAAAAGAATACTTTTTTAATAGATATGACTTTTTTGATGGCTAAAATATAGTTTTTTAAGAAACTCAAATTTGAAGCTACTAAAAAAATACTTTTTCAGATAGATTTTTCAAATCAATTAATGAATCTATTTTTAGTCCATTTTGCCTTTATGTTTTATATATAATTTCTACAATACTCACAAACTTATATTCCCGTTTATTATCTATTTAACTATTTACTCAACTTGAATATTTATTTTAGAATTTATATAATATTATTTAGTTTTTTATATGTTTTAATATTTATTTTAGATATTAATTTATTTATGTTATAATCTATATAAAAATTTGATTAAATATACTTTCATTTATGTTTCATATGGTTTAAAATTATATAATAATTAATATATTGTGCTTATAATTTTTATTACAAAATAAAATATAGTTAAAATTAATAAAGGTGTATTTTATTTTTATGTTGCCAAACAACTTACTGTATGAAGTTTTTTCAAAAAAACTATTGTTTAATTAATAGTCAAACAGTCAACTAACTTTTTAAAAAAGTTTTTCTTAGAAAAGCTTTACTGACAAAAGCTCTACTAATATAAACTCATTCAAACAGACACTTAGAAGAAGTAAATTTGGAACTCCAAAATCTCTCAAATTCTTACATAATTTGTACACTTCTACACACAAGAATCGTCACATATTAATTAGTGATTAATTACTAACCCTGCACAGCAATTGCTGATTTCAGCATTAGTTTAGTTCCCTGCAATCTCGGGTTTTGTATTATAGAATGCAATTAGTTGGGTGAAGGCCACGTGAGGTAGGATAATGTGGGCATGTGACAGGAAAGACCAGCTAATCAAGAATACATATATAATAAGTGAGATGGACCTCCTGAAAACGACAGACATTCTACTGTATAACACTCTGACCAAATCTGGAGATCCAACAATCATATGTGTGGCAAGAAGAAACACTTATATGGATTTTGATGACAAGTTCAAGGATTCAATGAAGCTAGACAACGACTTCAGCATGCAGAGGAAGGGTATAGTAAGGTTGAAAGTAAATGGTGATAAGCATTGAGTAGAGTCTATGAGAAAATGGGTTAGACAGGCAGTTTCAGCATAGAAAGGGTAAGGTGTTTCATCATGAGAAAAGTTTAGCATCCACTTATTTTAACATAATTATATGTGCATTATAGATATATGAGCCTCGGAGCTTTAAAGGCATACATACTATTCAACAAAAAAGGATGGTGGACGACTTGCCATTGATAAAGTCTCCTTAAATTAGATCATGCTAATGTTATAGGCTAATCAAGCATATCTTTAATAAAAAAAAGTGGTATTTGATTATTTTTATTGATAACTATAGTTAGGACCGTTCCTAACGTTTTATAGACCTTAGGCAAAATTAAAAAAATGTCATAATAAATCGACAATATATAAATACGCAAACTTCAAAAGCATAATTTTGTTATTGAAGAGGCTACCTTAGGCTCTTCATTGTGACAAAATTGAAGAATCTAATATTAGATTACATTAATTCTTAACATTAAGATTAAGAGAACAACTAAAAAAAATCACATGAAAAAAATATGTAAAGAAAAAAAAAACTAAGAGGATAGTCTTATTTTGCTCTTTAAGAGTGTCAAGAGAATTAGACACTATTTTGCTTCATTTTGCTGTTTATAAGGGTCCAGAGTGGGCTCTATTTTGTCCTTTATGAAGATCAAGAGTAAGTCCTATTTTGTTTTTCATGAGAGTGGGTTCTGGGCAATGCTTTTCATGCCTTTGCCCAAGGTCAGGTCTCACTATAGTTAAAAAAACACTGATTGATTTCTTAATAAAAAATTAAGAGCCTTCAATATTTCTAAAGTTTCAAGATTTATGTTGAAAAAGAAATAAATTTGCTTCTTAAAGGCTGACACATAGATTGAGGAAAGAAATTAGAAGTTTATGTAATGTAAATGATATATGAAGATAACTAGTAGCTACATACAAACCAAAACATAATAGAGTCAAGGAACAAAAAAAATTGAACCATTATGTACTTAATTTATATTATGCTTTCTAAAATGAAAATTCCCAAACTTTATGTTAAATTAGGTAAGGATGACAATAAACTAGTTCAGGCTTGACCACATATGGCCTAAACTTGGCCCAATAAATTTTTCCTAGGCCCAAGCTAGCCCAAGCTTGAAAGCTTAATTACTTCCCCTAAAAACACAAATAAGAGAAGGATTTCAATGGAGGTATATTAACCTTTTTGTTGTATAGATATAACAATCTTTTAAACCATGAATCATAAGCGAAAAGAATAAAGTTTTCAATTCATATTTAGACTAAAGTTAAAGATTATGTAACTCTAAATGGTGAAAAGACCCTATCGTAATCAAATTAAATTATTTATTTCCAAAGAATAAGGCCTTTGAAGACACTACATAATAAAGCTTCCAAAAATACCAAATGAGTGTAGGAACTTGTTCCAAGAATCTCAAAGAGAATATAAACAATAATCTTACAGACAATACATACAAATCTTGCTTACAAGAAAAGAGAGATACTAGGATGTATAAGTAGTGATAATGAGGCGGTAGGCATCAGTGACCAGGGGTAAAGATAGATGCATGGAGACTAAGAAGATAGAGGGAGACTAGAGAAAGTAAGGTGTGGTACATAAAATAGAGGACCCTAATAACCTCGATCACATATTTCATTCATTAATACATAAAATGACATCATTTTATGATTATAAGAGACACAGACATCATTTTATGATTATAAGAGTTTCATACGTTAATTCGGGTTGGGTTATGAACCTCGACTCCAATCTTGAATCTAGACCTGATCAAACTCGACCAACTCTTGTTGAGTCCATTGACCTTGTACTAAGCTAGGTTAGGTCAAGTTAAGCTTAGGCTTTTTCTGCATCCCTAGAAGCAGTAACTTGGTAGTGTATATTTTGAATAAAAGTCTAAAACTAGCAGTAAAAAATAGGATCCCAAAATAAGCAAAGTCAATTCTTCAGTTGACTATTTCAGAGCTTTTGGTTATGTTTCTTATACCAATATGCCTGAAAATATAAGAACCAAGTTGGACGATAAGAGTTTGTAGTGTTTCCTACTTAAAATTAATGAGCAATCAACGGGTTATAAACTTTATCATCCAATTTCACTAAGGATAATAATCAATAAGGATGTAGCGTTCAAAGAAGAAAAAAAATTAAGAGTGGCATAAGATGTTCGACCCCGAAGTTTTATTTATTTATTTATGATTTATTTTATTTATTTTAGTATTGAGTCCATTAATTTAGTGAGCATAAGTAGAAATTAGAATTAGAATGGAAATGTTAGAATTAAATTAGGGCAATGGCCATAAGAGACAAAAGAAGGGGCAAAATGGGCATTACATTAAATGAAGGGCAAAATTGAGAGAACGAAACAAATGAGGGGCATAATTGGAAAGATAAGAATAAGAATGGTCTTGAATTAAGAAGAGAGAAGAGAGAAATGTCGTGGAAGAGAGGAGAGAAAGAAGAAAAAGTGAGAGAAGAGAAAAGAAGAAGAAAAATCGTGGAAGCTAAGGAAGAAGAAGAGAAAAATCATGGGAGAGGAAGAAAGAAGAAGAAAAAGAAGAGGAAATCATCTTGGTAAGGTAAACTCCATTACTTTTCTTTTTGTTTGGTTAGAAAAAGAGATTAAAGAGAGAGTGGGTTTGTGTTGGAAGAAAAAAGGGAATCCATTTTCGATTTTTGTGGTTCTTTGGGCTAGGTTTTGTTCTTTCTAACCTAGATAGGCTATAGGTAGGTTAAGTTTAATCTTAATTTTAGTATTTTTGATTATTGAAGTTTATAAATTTACAATTGAATTTGGATTGAATGTGAAATTGATTTGTTTTAGGAAACCAAGAAAATCTTACCCAAAAGCAAAAGGAAAGTCACAATTGAGTTTGGATTTTCAAGCGAATTAGGTGGGTAATGTATTTATAATTATTGTGTATTTATAATTATTGTGTAAAGGGGCAAATTTCTTGCCTATATGTGTATGCTTAATTGCTTAATTGTTAATTGTTGTGAATGTTGTAAATTGCAATATGATGTATTGTTATGTCATGCCTTGGAAGATGCCATGATATTTTGTATATTCGAAAAAGAAGAAAAAGCATGAGATGCATGAGAATGAATATATGTGATGAATTGAATTGAGTATAGAATTTGCTTGTATTTGGGCAAGAGAGAAACCATTTCGTTTGTCACGTGCACGTTGATTAAGTCTTCTCCCAGCTGCTCGCTTATAACATATGAGATATGAAGAATGGACTCATTTTATTCATGGTGTAAACTTCAGTTTCGCTAATTCGATCCATGGAACTCTTGAGCCATTTATTTGTGGATTGCATCTTTGAATTGTCAAACATGGTACATTTGAGTGTTATGTTTGATGGCTAAATGTCCATGTTATGTGTTATGCGTTAACTTCATTAATTATGAGTTTTTGAGCTAAATTGGCTAATGATTGAATTGCCAGAATAAATTGAGATATAAAGGTATGTATATATGCTTGATTGTGTGGCTCGTTACCGATGGCTATAAATATATTAGCTACTAAGCTTTGTAACTCAACCTATTATTTTCTCCTCAAGTGCAAAATGAGAAGATTGTTGATCCTTGCAAAGCATTTGGAAACTCCGAGTTAGCTACAATTAGTAACTAAGTTAGTTCAATTACTTTTGGGTAGCTTTAGCAGTATATCGAACATGAGTATCCTTATGTATTTTGTATTAAGCTAATGATGTAGTGTTGATATCTAACTAAAGCTATGTTCCAAACATGATTTTGTTTTAGCAATGAGATTGAGTATTGAAGAAGTTCTTTTGTTATGATGATAATGAAATATGATTGTGTTTGCTTGTGATTCTCAAAGTTGGTATATTGCATTTTTTTTCAAGCTTTCAAAAGGGTAAAATGTGTGTTCTGACTTCTGAGGAATAACTGTATTGATCTAAGCTGAATTAGATAAAGTTGTCTTCTTGGAAGTTGTAGATTATCTTTCTATATTTTCAATGATATAAAGCATGAAATTTTTGAATATTAGAGTTGAGAGATATGATCATTATAATTCAGTAATGCTACATGGGATGTACATACACAGGATAGCTACAGTAAATTGCGATTTTGATCCTTTTAGAGGCAAAATCTCTTTTCGAGTTCTTGATAAAAGTTGTAGATCTAGAAGTCTTTTTCGAAAAGGTCTAATAATGACCTTAATCCAACCTCTATAGTGGAAGTTATGTATAAATATGTATAGGGTACGATCGTGAGGAACAAGGTGCGAGCGCGACAAAAGCTGCGGATTGAAGGAAGAACAACACCTCACTGGTGGATCGCAAGAGTCTCTGGTACGATCACACTCGGGCTTTTTGGCCATAACTTTGTCATTCGACCTCCAACTGACTTGATTCTTGAAGCATTGGATTCCTAATACATTCATCTATCTCTCCATAAACATTTGTAGCCTTTAGAGTTGCTTTGAAAAAGATTAATGGAAAGAAAGTGAGAGAATGAGTTGGAAGAGCATGAATTGGTTATAAACATACTTTGCCTTTTTGATCATATCTTGAGCTATAGGGCTCCGAATGAGATGATTCTTATTACAAAATAAACTAGAGATATGGATCTACAATTGTTATGAGGAAGTCATTCTGAAATTCTGATGTCTGACTGGTGTGGGCTCCCCCTTGTGGTTTGCATGCCCAGATGTCACGTAGGATGTCTGGGCACGAGTCTTGCGAGAGAGGGGTGTCCAACACTTATGATATCAGAGCGATAGTTGGACTTTAGAAACGGGGTCTAACATAAGAAGTATGAAGCTGCTATCTTTTGTTATATAGAACATGGTGATAATGAGAAGGAAGCAATTTAAGAAATGATATAATTTGATCTCGATACTAAAAAATCATAAGAGATTTTTTTTGGTAATTCTTTGATTGAAGACCGTTCTTCTCATTTAAATAAATGGAGGAATATGAGATTGTCAGTTTGAATGGAAGACTATGAAACATGAGAAGGAATTTATAAAGAAGATATAAATTATTTATTCACATTTGCATTTACTGACTATAAAGATGTTGTGAAGAGTAAGAAATGGACGAGAGCCATGGACATTAAAATTGAAGCAATAGAAAAAATGGAACTTAGGCATTAATCGAATTACTTAAAGGAGGAAAAATGTTTAAATAAAGTGGATTTATGAGACTAAATTTAATGAAAGTGGAGAAGTAAATAAGTATAAGGCTATGCTTCTAATAAAGGGATATGTTGAGTAGTATAAGATAGATTACATATAAGTATTTACTTATATGGTGCGAATAGAGAAAGTTCACTTAGTTTTGGTATTTACAGTTAAAAAAGGATGGCCTATCTTCTAGTTAGACTATATTTTCATAGAGTGAATTAAAAAAATGTTTTTATAGCACAAACTTATGGTTATCTCCAAAAAGGAAATGAAGAAAAAAAATTATAAGTTGAAGAAGGAACTTTTTATGCTTAAATAAGCAACATATACTTGGCACAATTGAAAAGAAGCTTATTCTATAAAGGAAGGATTAAAGAATTATGACTATGAGGATACTTCGTTCATCAAGGCAAGCAATATGTTAATTATAAGTTTATATGTTTATGATATTCTTTTTATTAGAAATGATGAATTGATGTTTATAATGTTAAAATTTTAACAAACCATAAGTTTAACATGACTAGTCTTAGTAAGATGAGAGGAATTAGAGTCGCGCAAAGATCATAAAGAAAGAAGTATGATTTGTAAGTGTTATGAAGGTTTTTATTGGGTCAAAGTAATTTGGTATATAATCTAATTGTTCTTAAATTTAAGCTTACTAAATATGAAGAGGGAGTTAAGTGGACAAGGCTTATTTTAAATAAATTGTGTGTAGTCTCATATACTTCGCAGTTGTTAATGGATATTTTGAGTGACTGTTTGCTATATTTTTGTATCTTATTTTATTTGAATTCATTCATTTTTTTGTGTTTAATTGCTCATTTTGAGTTCTTGTTGATTTTGCATGTAGATTT
>JANVCQ010000002.1:41261409-41295418 GCA_025531925.1 Erythroxylum plowmanianum | reverse complement strand
GAAAAATCGTGAACGACACTTATTTTGAATAATTAAAATCTCTCTAAAACGACACTTATTTTGAATAAGAGGGAGTATGCATATTTTTAAAATGACTTTTATTTTAGATAAGAGGGAGTATTATTTATAGTCTATGTAAAAGAAAACATTATCAACGCTAGGGCCACATGCACAGGTTGCAACTTGTCATCTATGCTCATGCACAAATGTTGTTCGTAAAGAGGCTCCTGTTGGTTCCAGGGCAGATAGTTGGTAGTGAGTGCAGGAATTCCAAATGTCCCTTTCTGGTTAGAGTTTTACAGCGATAGGTTTGAGTGTGAAATAGTGAGTGTCGAAATCACCAGTATCTCCATTTTGTAGAATAATGGGTGTGATGAAGTGCTAAAGTCAGAAAAAGACTGCGGCTGCGATAGGGATAGTGAAGTGCATTTCGGGTGGTCCTTCGGAGAGCGACCTGGCTCCCTAGTCTATTTACACATTTCCCTGTCAGAAAGCTTGTTTAGCCGCTGCCGCTGCCTCTTATTGTGGAGTAGTTACAGGCCCAACTCTAATTAAAAACCATGCGCATAAATGGATGTCTTAATGGAACAATCATTTATCTTGGGAAAAATGCAAGTCCTGTCACTTCCTGATACTGTTCAAATGTTACTGCATAACTGGATTAAGTACACTGTAATACCATGATTAAACCCCGTCACTCACGGCTTCTAGGTGGCTCACTGATCAGAATTGAACAGCGATGATATGAGACAATGGAAAAGGAATGTCAGGTCAGAGTTTAGGTCCTCAGTTGTAATTATCCTGTTTTAATCCCATTTTAGGATAATTAGAACAGAACAGAAGATCTGAACCTGTTAGAAAATAGGTCATAACAGTAAACTTGCATTGATTTGAGTATAATAAGATAGTTTTTAAACAGTATTATAACATGACGACATAATGATGATAAACTTGCATTGATTTGAGAAGGATAGTTGTAGCTACATTAAAGTAAGGCAGAGCAGACAGGGAACACACGAAAGGAAAAAGGTACTGCTCCTATATGGAAAAGAGAGTAAGACCCAAACAAACCCTATGTTATTGCTAAAACAGGGATGGGAACTCGACCACCACAGCTTTTGTTTGTATCTAGTTCTCAAACTGGCCGAGCCTGTAGTCGGCCAATCTGGATTTGTAGGCAGATATTTTGTATTCAGACCAAGTGAATTCCTTGTACAAGCTGCCTTCTCCTTCTTGGAGAAGCGTGGGTAAAGGTGCTATCTTTTCACTTAAAGGTGGACCGCCGAAGTAGATCATGGAGACTCTTGACTTTACTGGGTCGGCCAAAACTCTATGCTTCACGCTTCGAAACCTTCCGTTAGTCATCACCTGCATACAATAAACATGCAATATAGAAAAGAATATTATATCATAGGGATAACATTCTATAGCCAAATTAGGTGGGACCAATAGAAGTCTATCAATGAGAATTCAAAGAAAGATTCTTCTGTACTAACTGTAAGCTACCACTACAGAGACAGAGACAGAGACAGAGACGGTGGCACACAAGTAAAAGAAGAGCCAACAACATGTGTTACGGAGATCAATAAGTACAAGTGAGTAACTTCTGTTAGAAAAACAACAAAAAAGGAACAAACAACGTTTGCATTACCTGTAGAGCATCTCCAACATTGATGAAGAAAGATGCCTGATCAGGTGGGACTGAAACCCAAGTCTCATCTCTGGTACAGATTTGCAGGCCAGTTGTGTTGTTGGATCTTAGTACAGAGATTATCTGAGGGTCGGTGTGCTCCCCAAACCCAACCAGATTTTTGCCACTCGATGCTTGAAGTTCTGGGCATGGTGGATAGTGGTTTACCCTGAAACAAGAGTCACTCTTCTCGTCTCTTAACATCCTGCTTAACACATTCCTTGGCTCAATCCCCAATCCATCAGCCATCGATTCAAGTACTTCGAAAGTCATTCTCTTTACTGCCAATATGTAATCTTCCACAGCAGAGCTACACCAGCTCCATATAAAAACAAAAAAACCAAAAGTTAATTAAGACATCTAATACGTTGCATTGAAATAGGCAAGTACAGTTAATGAATCCAACGGAATGACAAAAAAGGGAGAAGGATAGTAATTAAGTGTCTGCTGAATCCGTTACCGGAAATTTTGTGGGCTTTCATGAAAAACAGCGAGACTTTTCTCGGAGATGACTTGGGGGTTGGTGTTGAGCAAGAGATATTCAATCCAACCAACGTCACCATTAGGGCCAATTCTCTTGTTACCATAGCCAAAAGGATCAGGAGGGCCAGCCTTGTCCTTCTTGGACTGAGGGAGGTTAAAAAAGTTTAGAGCTTGAGTTTCCAAGTTGGTAATGAAGTCCATTGAGACTCCATGATTGACCAACTTGAAGAACCCATAATCCTCACATGCTCTGACCATGCGAGTCTTGGCATCAGGGTCTGCAAAATCAACCACTGGAATCTGGGTGAACAAGCTCGTGGGCTTGTATGTGTCGATAAAAGAGAACTGGTCTAAACCTCTCTGTGAGAGAACCACCATGATTTCTGGTATTGAGTTACAGAGGAAGAGAGAAACAGAGTAAAGAGGGAAATGGAATTCTGAGTGTGTGAGTAGTAGAAGAAAAGGGTGGTGGGATTAAATAGACGAAGTAAAGTGGGAGAGACGGCTAAATGCACGAGAGTGAGGGACAGAGGCGCCCATGTGGCTCTACGTGTATGCTTCAAAACATTTATTTACGCGTAATACGTCCGCTTCGCAGCGGAACTTCGAATTGGGTGTGAACATGATAACGAGTTATTGTAAGATACATAATATTTCTTAAAAATATAAAAAAAAGAGCAAAAAATGAAAATTTTAAATTTTAATGTAAATTATTTTAGATAAATAGTGATAAAAGAGCTTGCACTGTTAGACTATATGAATCAAAAAAAGCTTTTCTTACTATAACACTTAATCTCGTGAAATATATAATCAATAATTCTCAAGCGAGTTGTATCGTGAGTTTCCAACTTATATACCAATCGAGTAATTTATGGAACAAATTTTTATAAGAAATTAAAGATAAATAAAGATTAATTGTAATTTAAATTTAAGATATATTAGCTGAATCACAAGTTCATCTTCTTTAGCAAACACATTTGAAAGAAGTGTACACTTTTAGTCAAATGTATATTTTACTTGTTTGTTGTCTGATGTGTGATGTCTATCTCAGCCTGACGTCCTTCCATTTCAGATGAGAGCATGAATGAAATCATACCTACCTTCATTGGTGGCATACTAAGAAGACCAACTCGTCTCCTGTAGCACACACCATTACAAAAGTTCTATCAACTTGGCTTTTTCATTTTGCCTTTCATTAAAAGTGAGGAAACTTCTGGATCCACACAACTTATTATAACTTAGTATAGGCTATGGGCATGTCGTGTATTGCTGTGGACCTTAAGTATTTGTGGAAGTGAAACCATAGGGTTGGTCTCTCTTAGTATCTATTTTATGTGAACAAGACTTCTTAACTAGTACAACTATATGAAATGCTGGTCCGAACTTTTTTTTAATTTATTGGAGATACTTTACCAAATTGATATGAGAAAAGTAAAATATTATGTTTAATATTTTAACTATTTTTTAACATAAAAGTCTATATATATATATAACTTTACAAATAGTCACTCTATGTAAGGGCCAACTAACCAAATGACTAGTTCCAGTTATTTTGGTAATGGTTGAACTCAAGCTCAATTCTTGTTAATATACGCTACACTCTATTCACATTTAAAAATTCTAATATAGTATATCAGAGCAGATATAGTCCGAATTCTTAATTTTTTAGTTGTTCGTCTAGATTTCAAGTCTCAGCATTTCAATCTGGTTACCCTTATGTTTATTTCAAGTGATACATGAATATCCAATATCAGTTGCACTTGAGGAGAAATGTTAGAGTATCTTACATTGATTAAAAATAAAAAATTAAATAGTTAATAAATGATAAGGGCCAACTAACCAAATTACTAGTTCTAGTCATTTTAGCAATGGTCAGATTTAAGTCTAATTTTTGTTAATGGACTTTATACTCTACCTATATTTAAAAATTCTAATACTTACAATAACTTTCTCTAATTCTCATAATATTTTCTTGTTTCTATAACGTTTCTCTTATACCTTTTTGTGGCACTTATATCTCTAAATTTTTTTCTTACTTTAGTCATCCATTTTTTTATTCTTTCAGTTCTTGATCTTTTTTAATCCCCATTCAATAATTATACATGTCTTATCTTCTTTTTCTTTATTCCCTCTCTCATTGTTACAATTGTTATCTCTTTTCTAAGGATTTTTTTTTGCCTCCATCTATTAAAGATTTTTGACCTCCTCTTCTTGTTTTGAAATCTTCCTCTCAAATGCATGCCTTTAAGATAATGTAGTTTAAAGTTCTTGGAAAGGAGCTTTCGAACTCCTTACTTAGATTCATTGCACCGAAAATCTTGTAATAATGAAACCATCATTTTTCTCCTCAAATAACTCTCCAAGAAAGTGGTAATAAATGAAAAATATTAGGTGGTGATTTTTTTTCCTCTATAAGAGGCCACTCTTTCCATTGATTAACAAGTAGACATCTTAGGTTTGAGCTAAGTTTAGCTTAAAAGAAGTATTCATTAATAAATATGATCTCTTACTTTTTAACTTTAGTTATGGTTTATATATGAGATTTTCTTGAAGAAGTAGTACCTTGGAGTTGAATAAGATAGATTTAATCTATCTTTTTCCTTTATATGGATAAATTTTCACAGCATTATGTTGGAACTCTAGAGCATAAATGGATTGAACCATCTCACTAGTGCTATTGAAACTTCTATTTGCATGGAAGAAGTTACTATCTTAATAAAATAATAGGATTAGCTTTAAGAAAGAGTTCATTAATACTATAAGAATATATAAGATGGACAAAGATGAAAAATTGACTTTAGGAAAAATCAGTATTCCTTATCATTAGAAAATTTTAGGAAAAGAACAAAAAATTGTTAAAATCCAAATGGTAAGTTATTTTAAAAGTGATCATGCTAAGTTCATTGGTAGCTCCCTACTCCTTGAAAGTTATGGTTCTCATGAATCCATGATTTCCTTTAAAGAGATGGGTGATTCCATTCTTCTTACACCTTTTGCATATTGTGCTGTTGATATGATTTAACCTTCAAATAAGGATGATATTTTAGAGATGTTCCTACTTAAGGATATATATCAAATTAGCTCAAATTTAAATGTCTCCAGCACCTTTATATCACTCAATCCACATAATCACAATTTCATAAAAGTTGCACTTACTGGTAAGAAGAAGAGGCAAAGTGCTTGGCATATTCACAAGAAAGACTCTTTTGTTAGACCCTTTCCCTCCAAATCACTATTATGGCTTAGAATATAAGGATTTTAATTGCCACTTCAAATAAAATGTTATAAAGAATCATAATATTCCTTTTAACCTTTTCTTATAGGTATTTTTGGAAATCATAATAAGGCCTATTAACATCAACTTTATTCCTTTCTTTCTTGGTAAGAGTTAGTCCTCCTTTAATACTTCTTCTTGTAGTAACAATTATCATACTTTATTCACTTGGGATCCCTCAAAATGTATCATTCCACCTTTATTTTCAAGTTATCAATGGGTTCATTTAAGACTGCTAATTCACCCTTTCTCCTTTAATATAAAAGTTAGCTTTATTTATACTTCTAATAGTTATACTATTAGGAAAGGTCTTTGGTTAATAATGCAGATACCACTAAGATCAAGTTTTTTTTAGAGGAAGAGGACTTTATTAAAGGGACCCTTTGTCCCATATTTATTTGCGCTTAGTTAGGAATTTTTTTTAATGTTTAAAAAGACTATTTTCAATTCAAGTGGGTTCAAATTTCACTCTAGATGTTTTATAAATAATTTGCCTATTTTATCATTCGTGAATAATTTATTAATGTTTTCTCATAAATATCTTAAATTGATTAAAATTTTGACATCAACGAACATTAAGTTTGAGTCTCTATCTAATCTTTCAATTAATATGAAAAAAATAGCTTCTTGACTTTTGCTAAATGTGACAATTATTACAAGTTTTAAGAGGAGTTCACTCCCCTTTAAAAATCTTAGGCTACCTATTTAAAAATCTTGGGCTCCCTATTCAATTGAAGTGGTAAATAATGTTCATGTTGTCTTGAATAAATGTGAGCTAATTTCAAACTAGATTGAATAATTGTCATGTTGTCTTGAATAAATGTGAGCTAATTTTTGGTGAAACATCTCTTAATTCATATTGTCATAACCAACAATCAATATGAATTTAAATCACATTACCAAAATTTGGCTAATTAAGTTGATTCTTTCTGCAATCGATAATAAGATTATGTGTGATGGAACTAGAATTCTTAATAAGTGACAAAAAACTAGAATTATCAATAAAACTAGTCACATCAAAGAGTATAGAGTTTAATAATTTATTCCTATACCAATAAATACATATAATCATCTGCTTATTAAAGAAAACCAAGGTAATAATACTTTTCATTATGTTAGATGTAGCAAAGAATGTGAGGGAAAACAAAAAAAATAAAAAGACAGAAGATGACTACTTAAATTGATAATAAACACTATTCTTTATATTAAATCATTAACCAATTTTTAATAGTAAGCTTTATTTATTTTCTACATTAAATGACTATATATCTGAGGAACTAAATAGAGATTAATTTTTAGTGTATATCCTTCATTTTTACTTGTTGAAAAAGATAAATTATGATTTAATTTGTTAATTAGAACTTTACAATTAGGTGTATCTTTTTGTATTCTAGCTGTAAGTATAATACTTCATAAACTAAGGACAAATCATGTCACCTAAAGGAAACTTCATATTATAGTTGATACCAACTACTAGAGTGGTAATAAACTATTCTAGTCTTTTATATAAAGTAGTGTTGAAATGCTATGTCTATCATCCATACATTTTAAGTACAACTCTTTTAATATGATCCTAATAATATCTCAAAGATTTGGAACAAAGCATTTTACTTGCTTGATGCAAAACATAAAATTGCAAAAAATTTCAAGAGAACTATTAAAAATAAATCAATAAATGAGAATCTTAGTTCAACAATAAACAAATTATAACAAGTGTCCTCTCCTAATTTTAAGAGAATGAAATTTACAATATCAAACAAGAACATTTATCTATCAAGGTAGTTAATTTCAAACTACAAATAACTCAAAAGTAATAAGCAATATCAAACATATTAATATAATTAAAGTTCATACAACAATAACATCAACAACAGTAAAATAAATAAAAACACATTTTATCTTTATATTATCGTCACAAGATTTTTCAAATTATTTATTTATAAATTATTTAATAATTATTTTATCACCCACTTTTATGTCTCAAACATTATGAATTGTAATCTACCATTTTCTTTGAGGAGATTATTAAACATTAAATGATATCTTTATTAAAAATAAAAAATCTTAAAAATAGAATTTAAATACTAAAATAATTCTCCCAATTCAGAAAATTAACTAAATGTTTGACAAATTTATTTAAAGTATTGTACTATACTTTTAAAATATTATAAGTGCAAGAAGGCATTATATAAGGTTCAAATATTATGTTCTCGTTATTTTGTTTCAACCTTATTTTATGTTTGATTCGACATTTTTTCCTTTTTAGTAAAAATTATATCCTAATATGTGCAGAACTTTGTATTGAATGTAAAATAGGGTTAGATCAGAGTTATTTTAGAACAGAGAATGCAGCGTATGAACAGAATGCAATGAGGGCAATACATGAACAGAAATCAGCATGGCAAAGTGGGACAGCAGGAATAGGGCATGACTAGGACGGACAAAAGCGTGAGAGAAATGTCATTAAGCACTACTGACCTTTCATAGACCTAAGCAATTAAACAAATGGTTGAATACATGTCAGATCAATAATGAAAGTCAGTCAAGAAGACAATGATACATTTTAAGGACAAAGATTTTCACTCATCCACATGTACGGCAGCATTAATTAGGGTTTTTGCATCCATTTTCTTCTCACCGTTGAATTTTCATCAACCATCTGATTATATTCTATGGGAAAAAGGATGAAGAAACGAGAGAAAAATCTTCATGTGATTTGAACGTAGACAAAACTTTCTACACCACTACTTAGCTTAATTGAACCATTATACGTGATAGAAGATTAGGGGTTGGAGCATAATTGTTTTCATTAGGACATTTTGTCAGTTAATTTTATCCACATATTTATGTAGATCCTATATAAATATATGAATAAAATTTAATAGAACAAGATAGGAAGTAGTTTCTAAAAAATTAGATGATAGCTAGTAAATTCTTTTTAAAGATTAATTCAATTAAGAACTTTGTACTATTTGTATTTTCTAAGGGTTTCCTATAATTCAATTTTTATATGTTGTCTTAATAATTTAATAATAAAATAAATTATATTTATAAGTTATTTTATTATTAAACTTTACTTTTTATTATTGAGATAAACATATTTAATTTTAGGTGTAAAATCGTCTTCAATTTTAAAGTATGTTGATAATTTCATAACATTATATAAATTATTAATGAAAGTATATAATTTTTTAAAAATAATGATACTACATATTATTTTAATAAAAATTTTTCCATTTTTCAATAAGAACCAAAAGATCTAACATTGATGTTATTTACCAATGATTAAAAAACTCAACCAATTCAGTCAGTTCAATTATAAAAATTTTAAAATTTCTAACTTCTCAATTCAGTTTTCAACTTTTCCGTTTGATTTATTTTAATAACTCTTATTATTAAAAACTGGTTAATTTATTAATTAATTGGTCAAATTTAGTAAATTAATAAATTCTTATAAATCAAAATATATCAATTAATTTTTATTTAATAATTTCTTTTTTTAATTAAACTTCAAAATTTTCGATACGTAAAGATAATTTCTTTTTATTATATTAAAATTTTTTATTTAATTTAATTTATAGCCAATTTTATGACAGTTTAATACCGGTTGAACCTTTTAAACCTTAAATTTTTTGTCTTACTGATTTAACTTTTAGTTAGATTTTTAGAACGTTTCTACGAGCATTTACACATTGTGAAGTGTATTTTGTTTATTACTCGACTAGTTTATGGACTGAGTAGACAATGGCTCTTCTTTTGAATATTATCATGGGTATAGCCAAGCACCACAACTTCTTCGGCGTTGATAGCTTAGGCTAATAATTTGATTGTACTGTTGTTAGTCGAAGATGTAAAGACCCTTTTAGAATTTGAACTCTCATAAAGGATAAGATGTTTTGCATTCTCTATCAATGAAGTTGATTGAGCGGCATTAACGTGCACGTACTTGTATTTAATAAGATAACATTATTATTCTCATTTAGCCCTTAAACAATTACGAGTAGAATAAGTCCATTTTACCGTATGAAACTCTAAGCAACTACTGTTTTCTTAGCTAAGTATATATGTTCCTTTCAATTACCTAATACACTACATATTGAGTATTAATGACCTGAAGTTGAGCTTTCGTAGTTGTCTTTGAAACTATTGTCTCGTAACATCCTTGATATGCACTGAGCCATTCAATTAATTGTCACTTCACATAATTTTTTGCAAGTATCTTTGAAAAGATTGCCCCAAATTAAAGTACATGATCAATACTACCATTCTTTTACAAGTTCGCGTACATGATGTATCAATTTTCTGTGGAAGTAGATGTAATCCAAGAATAATGTCCATAATATTGTGTTTTCTAGGAGCAATCAATCGTATCTTTGACAATCTGGTTTGCTTTTGGAAAAGTAAGAATATGGTAGCTACTATCAATAGTTTCCAAGATCGCGAAAGTACTCTATGAGTCATCACGAATCCGTCATCATTACTTGCAGACATAGGTCCTGAGATCCTAGTACTTTCACTATCTTGAAAGGCATCGAAATCAAAAGTGCAAAACCTAAGGAGATAAAGTCGTCTTCTAAGTCTTGATAATTACACTTACATAATGAGTGTGTAGGTGAAACTATTTAGGGCATCGGTGATCAGCTCACATAGATCGTGATCTTTGTAGGCCACCTCCGGGTTCTGATTGGACAAGAATGACATGGAATGCAAATTCATTTTAACCTTTAAGGACTTGAATACTTGGCTCTCATCTGTTGATCATTAATGCTGAGTTCAATGCACCAGTTATCTTGTTGGGAAGTGCTTAATTAGTTCGGTTCGGTATAACAGTACTGCTAAATATATATCAGAGGAACGAAGATTTTTACCCAGCTAAGATTTGAAGCATATGTATCATCGAGTAGAACATGAGGTCCGATGTTTCATGATACAAAGATGAGTCTTGTTTGTTTTTTTAAAAAAAGGGTTAGCATGTTCTGTATCAATTAATCATGTATATGTCTTTCTTATTTAGAACAGGATGCTATGTTATGGTATGTATTTTATATTAACCCACATGGAAAAGTAACCTTCTCCAATAATTTAGAAGTGCTTTTCTATGGTACATAATTAAAAGGGTAGTGCAGTAAATTTGTGTGCATTCTAGTTCACGCATCATTGTAATATGGCTAATTATAATGGAGTAGAGCATTTATAACCCAATTTTAGCAGACAATATTGGTGGGGTGATAACAGATTATTAAATAAAGGTAAGGGGGAGCTTTCAGTAGATAAGGATCAAGTCAGTCACTTTCCAATTTGAGCATTATCTTGGAAAAACTATGGCACCTGTCCTTCGTGGTAGTATTGAAAAAGAAAACCAAATTCTTCTAGGCAAAGACAAAGACATCCTTGGGAATCAACCTGCCATTAATGGTTTCTAAAACCCTAAATAAGTGTATTGAAATTAAGCAAAGACCATTATCATGATGTGTTGTGGATATTTTCTTTTGGTGTCCTTGTTGGTTAAGCATTACTTGCCCCTGTAGAAGTCCAATTTGATGACTTCTACATCAAAATCACTGATTACTCACTCATAAACCCGTTGAAATCACTCAAAGTTTGACCAAGTCTTAAACTAGATCAAAAAACTTTGAACATGAAGGTTGTTCTTATCGAATTGGATCAACTAGCTAGCTTCCACTTGTCATCGGCAGAAATGATTCTTTCCTATTCCCAAAAAGACATTTTACAAACAACAGAAAGCCTACGAATGAATAGTGATTCGAACCTGTGGAGACAAATGCTTAGTACTGTAGTTTTGTAATTATACATCCTCCCTCAGCTATGCGATGATCTTATTGTAATGCTTAGTAAAATGTTCCGAAAACATTGCTCGACCATCTTTCATTCAATTCAAGTCATCACTATCACTACCCTTATTTCTTTCGTGATCTTTCATCATAGGAGAGGAGACCAGCTAACATCGGTGTAGGATCTATTACTACAAAATCTAGAGTCCAGTATGGTACCTAATTCAATAGGCGTGCTCGTTGTCATTCCTCCGGATCATGTGAATATCTCTTAATTCACCTGTAGTCAATTCATTAATATATGTAGGGACGTGAAATTGGCGGATCACGAAGGGGGGCCTATAATCAATGACCATCATATAAAAGCAATACCACTGAGTTCTTTAGGGACACATCTCTAGCTTATGAGCAAGAAATCATTGCTTTGCCTTCTATTCAGAAATGATGGCTAGGATAGACAGGGAGGGGGGATATAGGTAGCAATAAAACACGGTTTTTATGTGGTCAATATAAGCTGTTGGTCTAGAATGATTGCCACCGAAGTAGACATCTCTAGCACATTATTACTACTAAGACTTCATGGTCAGTTTGAAGAGTGGTGACCCTAGAATTTGACCACAGATCATCTCGGAAAACTAATATACTTTTCCTTGATGGGACTTCTCCGTGACTAAGGGATATTTATAGTTTTTTTGAAAATAGGGATATTTATAGTATTCTTATCTCAATTGATCAACTCTTTAGTATTATCTAATCACATGTTTATCAACCAAATTTTGTGACATGATCTAAAGATTAGGCAAGCAACGTCCTTCAGAATCATTAAAGTACTTGATAGCAAGAAGGTAAGGGAGGATGAAAATCGATTGATAATTTAGAATTTCATTAGAAGACAATTAACAATTGTGATTAAGTGATCTAATTGACAGATAGCTAATTGGGTTGCACCGAGAACAATTAGGAATTAATCCATTGCTGGTTTCAAGGTATTATCATCAAGTTCTTAAGGATTCATGATCCGAAGGAGTGAATGGAAAAGGGGAGGGTATAACTAGTGATTTGGATATGGCTCAACCAACTATAAAAAGCACTATTTTGCAACCGTGACGTTGGTAGTGAAGATAGAGGAGATCGAGGTTCAGAGAACTTCAAAGTTGACAACAAGCTTTTTGGCTTATTAATGCAAGAGCAGCAGCAGCCGGGGGAGCAGGAGCACGCCGTGGTCATGTGGGGCAGCTACTTAAAGGACAGTTATCCTACGACTTGGGGGCGGGAGAGTCAGAGTGGTGGAAGAGGAGCGGTGGACATGTCATGCCTTGCCTTAAATTGGGGCTGTACATTCGAAACGTGGAGGGATAGGGTAGGGTGTATCAGGTGTCGCAAAGAATCTAGTGTTCGTGTCCTGATTCCTGACGTTCCTCAACGACCTCCAGCACACCCAATTTAGATCTTATCCTCGTCAACAGTACACATTGCAAAACAACATTTGTACTGCTTCTTTCTGTGGAAATGTTCCCATGCATGTGTATCCTAGCTTGTTAGCATTCCCGGAATACTTTAGTTAGCATTCCTAGAGATTTTATAGTATGTACCAAAGATACATTTCCTAGAATGCTGTCTTTTTGTACTATGTTTTCCAGTCTATGTAAAACTCTTCCGTTTGAGTTTACAGTAGCAGCCTTTTCTAGCCGTAAATTGTAAAGTCGTGTTGGATCAACTTATCCACAATTTTAACTCATTTTATTTTTCTTCATCTTTTAAAAATAAAAGCTCAAATTAATTTTAAATATTTGTAAAAAAATTTCGTGTTACTTTTTAATATTGACATATAAAAAATTTGAAATATAATTAAAAGATATTGTCATTATTTACGGAAAATTTGAAGTTTAATTGAAAAAAGATATTGATAAATAAAAATTAATTTATTTATTTTAGCTTATAAGAAGTTATTAATTAATAAAATTGACAATTAATTAATAAATTGATTAAAAACTAAACTAAAAAGTTGAATGGTTTAAAATTTTTACGGTTCAACTTTTTCATATGCGTTTGCATTTATTTTTTTTAAATAATCTAAATAAATGGTTTAAACCATTTTTATTTTATTTAAAATGTTAGTTCAGAGAATCAAAAGTTTGTCATAAATCCTATTATGGATAAAAATGTATAATAAAGAAAGGGTTCCTATTTTCAAGGATGACAATTTTTGACCAACGGGTCTAACTTTAGTTGTTTTCAATGGGTCGATTCATGGGCCAGACTTAGGCCCAGACAAACTCGAGATTTAATTATTATAAGCAAAACAGCATCATTTTATTTAGAAGAGTTGGAATCGGGTAAGCTTAGGCTGAATTGCCACCCAGACCTTGATTTAATTAAAAAATAAATTATTCTATATTTTTAATTTTTAAAAAATTATTTTAAAAAACTTGACGAGAACTGGCCCATGGGCCAACCCATTGCAATCCCTACATATTTTCACTTGTATCAAATATTATTTTCATTGTTTGCATTAATAAAACAATTTAGTGTATTAAAAATGTCTTGTAATAAATACTTATTAAGTTATTTTAATATGAATTGTTAACAAATTAATCATTATAAACATAATGATATATATATATACACATACACAATAATCAGTAATGTATTAGTGTCCATTAAACATTTTTTATTGGAAAGTCCTGTTTTTAATAGTAAAAGATCTTCTCTAATAGTTCAAAATAATTATCATAAAATTAATTTTAAAAATAAGTGGAACAATATGAGAAATTGTCTTTTATTCTTCATATAAAATTTTAATTTACTAAAAATAAGTAAAGCCCATTCTAAAGATAACTCAAATTAATAAGGTTCATATTAATTTTCAAGGATTTAATATAAGTGATTTTCTTTAACATCAAAATAGAGAAACATTTGTTATATACTTTTTATTTTTCATATTAAATGGTAATTTAGAAGATGCAAGCTAAATCAAACATAAGAACAAACACTCAACTTGATATTTTGTAAGAATTTTTCCAAAAATCAAAAATATATATATACACTTAACGTATTATATAATTTTATTTTAGACTTGTATAGTAGAATCTACACGAATAAGGATATTTTAATACTATTTAAATAGCTCAAGTTGATTGAAACTTAAAAGATAAATTTTAATTCCATTTTAAATTTTTGGTAGAAGTCGAAAATTAGAAATATTTATATTTTATTGAGTTGAATGAATTATTTTAAAATTCAAATAAATTTAAAATACATAAGAAGTTAATAAGTTTTCAAGAAATTTAAAATTAGAAATATTTATATTTTATTCAAGTTGGATGCATAAGTGCAAATAAGATCTTAAAAAGTTTGGATATACATAAAGTTATTTGTATTACACATTTATAATAAATAATACTTATTTTCAAATTTATGCTTTTTTTTAATAGATATTCAAATAGGGATTACAATGGGCCGGCCCATGGGCCGGTTTTGTTAATTTTTTAAAAATTAAATGTATAAAACAATATTTTTTTAATTAAGTCTAGGCCTGAATTACCTAGATTTAGGCCTGCGCGAGACTTAATTCTTATAAACAAAACATTGTTGTTTTATTTAAAAAAATTTGGCTTCGGATTGGTGTGAGCCTGATTTGACCCATGAGTCGGCCAGTTAAAATACCTAAATTTGGGTATATGGGCTAGTTCATTGCCATCTCTACATTCAAACTATAGGTAATCTGGACGAAAAAATTAATAAAATTTATGTTTCATATTGTCATTTTAAATAAGATTATCCTTATTAAGATTTGATGCGTTCTATATTATTTTAAGTTAGAAAGATATACATATTAAATTAGATAAAGTGATTTATAAATCCAATTTAAAATTTCAAAGTTTATCACATGTTCCAATTAGATAAAATAATTTATGTGAGCTTGTATTATATTAAAATTAGATAAAACCATATGGAATTCCGTAAAAAAGTTTATTTAGAGTTTAATTGCATAACAAATCTTATTTAATGCCAAGTTAAATAAATTAAATAAAGATATTTTAGATTCATCATCATCATCATTGAATTACCTCTGAGGTGCGGGGTCTTATGAGTTTCGATAGTTCGCAATATTACTTCTACTTAGTAGAGAGTCTGTTTCAGATTGAAACATATACAATATTGTCGTGAAGATACTGCAAAATTAAAAAAAAAAGATGTTCATATATATGCTAAACAAAAATAATAAAATAAAATAACTAATTAAATAAGTCAAAAATAATCATAAAAAATAAATAAAATAACTAAATACAAATAAATAATAAATAGAAACTATAGTAACATTTATATTACATAACATCAAACTCGAAATTGATCCTCATCCATCCTACCCAGAATAATAAACAACCGGACATTAGACTGGAGAAACGTTGGTACCAGGGACTATGTATCTCTGACTGCACATCCTACATTTGACTCTCCGCTGCTGTAGACATAACACGAATCGTTGGCTTATACGGAAGATAGATAACAAACTTGGGATCCTGACATGATCCATAGGAACTCCGTCAGATTTAACCAATGAATGAACCTGTAATACCCAGAAAATCAACATCCTGACATACCCCACTCCAAGTCTAAACCATGCAATGAAGCTGTAATCAGCAAGAGCAACGTACCCTACCAAAATAAAAAAAGTTGCATTTGCCACGAGTTGGATGTTTTTGATGACACATGTTGAAGAAGTTACAGGTGGTGGAGTTGAGTCCTTCAACTTTCTTCAAATGGAGGTTGATATTTTCAACCTCACATGCTAAACTTAGAAAAGGATGGATGACGTATATAATCGTATAGGTTACAGCATCTGCACAAAATCTTATGATTGCTTGCTGATAGTGAAATGGGCATTTACTGGGGTCTCATTGGAAATTGTCGGCAAGGAAGAGTTTGAACTTTAAAGGGTCTCACCCCAATGCCTGTGTCACTTCCACGCAGTGCTCCGCTTCAATATATGGACAAAGTGAAGCCACCATTTGGGCTTTCTTGCATGTGGAGGTCATGTGGGTGTCTCTGATCGGAGATATTCCATCCAAGAATGATGACGTAATGCATATTGTTTTTGACTATTACCCCTTCTTGTTCTTTGGGAGCCATACAAGTTATTCTTTGGGAGCCATACAAGTTATTCTTCTTATCGAATTCAGTGACTAGTAATCCCATTCATTTAGGACTTGTGCTATCTGCAAACTCCATGACATTTATGAAAGTTGAATGAAGTTTCACGTGAAGATGCAGGCATGTTAGCCTAGAGTTCCGTACGATAAACATTTAATTTAACTTTTGTGTTTTGGGTGGTTATGGTAGTTTAGGTTTTGATATTTTAATATGAAGAGATAACTATTACATATTTATTATAATTAAAAGATTCAAGTGTATAAATAAGTTTTGAAATAATTTTAAAAATAAATATTTTCACTAATTAGCACATAAAGCTATTTATAGTTTAAACTAAACATTGTTTTTAAATTTTAATGATAACCTAAATTAGTCAAAACCTCTAAGTTTAAAGAAATCAATTTGGTTTTAACGATGTAGGCAGTCATAGTTTGAAGTAATGTTGAGGTAACAATTCTCATGTAAATGTACAAATATGGTAACATTAATTAATAACTTCAATTGGAACTTGTTAAGGCCCAATGGCCGATAGGTTGAAGATAAATATTGAATACTAACTACACAAAAATTGGGATATGTAATCGTGATATTCAATTATTCAAATTAAATTAATTATCTCAATTATAAAAAATAACAAAAATAAAAATTTACTTTTAATTTGCATTTAAAATTGCTTATATAAAATGATTTATAATTTAAAAAGTAATTTTTTAAACTTCATATATATATATATATATCATGCATAAACAAGAAGAGTCCTACATTGTTTGACATTTGGAGTTAAACAAAGACCTGTACTTAATTCAAATTACATGAATGAAGTTAATATGAACAATTAAGAAGCTTTTAGGAAACAAATCACACTAGGATTAATAGATAATTAACAATTTTTAAATGAATAATATTTAACAAACCTCCAAAGAGGAGGCATTATACACATACTATTCATCTAGTTCTTGATGAAAGAGTAACATTATGTGCATTCTTTTCTAGTAAAGGATTTCTGGGAAAAGTACTCCTTGCAATGTCATGATTTGATGACGAAACAGTCGCTTTATGCTTAGGAACACATGTCTAAAAGTCTTGTTAGTTCAAGTGATAGGATTTGATCCATTCCTTATCACTTAATAATCTCTAATTTTTTTTCATTAAAAGATTTTTTTGTTGAGCTTGAAAAGAATTATTCCAAGGTCCTCCTTTTTTTTAGGCTGACAGAATGTTTTCTAAGCTACTTAATCACTGTAAGAAGAATCAGATGCACTGGCCATAAGAAATTCCTCATAATCCTTTCTATAGTTTTGATAAAAAAAAGATGGAAGAGCAATGTGAGTTGTCTAATGGATGTGCAACAACATTGATTAATTGGACCCTTCATGCAAAAGACAATGCCTTATTGCACTAATTATCTATTCTCCTCTATATCTTAGAAATTAAAGGAAGGAACTCAACAAAGGATGGCCTCTTTTGAGAAATGGGAATAACCAAGTAAGTAAAAGGGAGGTATTTCTCTTTTAAACCTATGATAGTAGTCATTAGAAAGTCAATTGGCTAGATGAGTAGCAGATGAGGCGAGAAAGAAACAACTTTCTCCTTGTTTATAAACAAACCTGATTTGGTTTTGAATGTCTTTAAGGCATTCATCAATGCCTTAACTGAATGAGAATCAACTTCAGGAAAAAAAAGGAGATCATCAACAAAGGCAATGCTATGAATTCCTAACCTCGTGCATTTATTATGATATTTAAACTTATATTCCAATATAATGTAACGTTGGATTAGTCTTAAAAGAACTTCCATTCAGAGAGAAAAGAGATAAGGTGATAGAGGTCCCCTTGTCTAATGTCCCCTACCCCTATGATCAATTTGGTTATTAATCTATTGATCAAAATACTGTAAGAAATTTAAGAAATATACTATTATACCCATCCAATATATAAAGTATGGAAACCCAAATACATATAAAGTATGGATAAAAAGGACAAATTAGCCGAGCTAAAAGCATTTCTGAAGTCCACCTCGATAGTTTAACACTTTAAAGAGTTTTTTCCTCAGTAGTTTTGAAAAAAAATTATGAACGAAAAATGTATTGTCCCTTATATCTCTTCCTTTAATGTAAGCAACTTACATTAAAGGAAAAGATTCATTGATTAGAGGTTTAATGGCTTTCTTCAGCCTATGAGTAAGTAATTTTAATATAACATTGTAATTAAAGTTATAGCAGGAGATAGGTCCGAAGTCACCTTGTATAGTTGGATTGGAGATCTTGGGAATAAGACTAATGAAAGTCTTATCAAGTTCCTTTAACATATAGCCTCTGTTGACATTCAATACTATATCAGTAACCATGACTTTAATCTGATTCCAATAATTTTGAAAAAATAGGCTAAACCATGTGCTTTATTAGGTTTTAAGCTAAACTATATATTCTCAACATCTACTAGGGTGATTGGAGTTTCAAGATAAGCTTCATATTCACTTAAAATTTTAATAGAAATAAAGTAATTCAATAATGAATAAAAATAGCCTATTTGATCTACAATTCCAAGAGTTTTGGAGAAGTAATTGAAAGCAGTAGTTAGTAGTTCTTCTTAATAGTACAATATTGATCTATCCTCAATTTTTAGTGAAGTTATTCTATTAGCATTTTTCCATACAAGGAGGGATTCGTGAAAATATAAAGTATTCTTATCTCTATCTTGAAGCCAATGCATCCTTGATCTTTGTTTCACTATTGGGAATTGGACTTCTAAGGCCTTAGTAAAATCAAACATTACCTTGTTCGCTTCAGCTTGAAATTTCTTATTAATAATCTAAACAAAAAGAGTGTTGCATTCTGTTGAGCTTGTCTTTAGAGACTGTAATAAAACTTTAGTATTAACACATTTAGTCTGGTTGAGAAGTATGAGTTCCCTCTTGGTACATTTGAGCTTCTCCATACAAATGTAGGAAGGTAAACCATGAATTAGAGCTCTAAGACCTTTGCTAATAGCTTTCTGAAACCTTGGATCACTAGCCAAATGTCATTAATTAAATTTGAAAGGAGAGCTCATTTAAACCCCAATATTTAGGTCATTTATAGTAATTGGAGATTGACTTGAGAACTAAGGATTACCAAAGTTAGCCTTATTGTTTGGAAAGCTTAAGAGGAAATTAGAGTTTACCGTTGCACAATCAAGTTTTTTCCTTAAGAGCCATAGATGTTTCTGTTTGTTGCTACTGGCAAAATAGTTTCCTTCAAACTTGAGATCAATGGCTTCAATGCTTGTGATACAGTTTGCTAGAACATTAGTGAAGTTTCTAATGCATGCATTACCATCTACTTCTTTAGAAAAGAATACTATTAAAGTCACCTAACAGCGGCCATGAGAGCTAAGTAATGGATTAGATATCATGCAATTTTCTCTATAACATGTTCCTTTGAAAGGAAAAATTGGAAGCATTAATAAATGATACATGAATCTTGGCCTTTGAATTTGAAATAAGCAGTTCAAGGTGAACTAGTTGGTCAGTCATTACGGAGCTTTAGATCCTTAGCTCCATTTGGTTATAAGCAATCACAATTCTATTATAATGGTGTGCAATGTCGTTAAATATAATTGAACATCTATTAAAAAAAAACCAAGCTATTTAAGGCCCTTTTTACACAGCTTAGTCTCCAAATCTTCGAGCTAAAGCTGTTTGTTAGGGTTGTTGAAGCCTCGCATATTCTTTCATAAAACTATCATTTGCAAGTTAATTTAGAGCCCGATCATTTTCTTTTGGCTATAGAAATGATTTCACCGATGGAATCTTGAGACATGCCAAACTTAAGAGGGCTAGACGCTTCTGCATAATGAGTCTTATTGATAAGTTCAACTAAAAAGTGACAAGATTTGGAGCTAGGTTATCTAATTTGACCAAGCTAGTTCCTTCTTCTAGTAAGTCCAAATGTTTCTGGAAGTTCTTTGCTACTAGTACTTCTCCTTCTCTATTAGAGTTTATTATATTCCCCATTATTGAAGTGATTTTAACTTCCAGAGCTAACTTCAGAATCTTGTCTATCTTTCCCTCAACCTCCTTTTATCATCTTTATCTGTTTGAATGCCCATCAACTGATTGTAGCATCCAGTTATGAAGAACCTATGCATTGGCTTCCATTGTATCTATGGGATAACATCGTCATAAAGCTTCCCATTCTCATTCATGTGCATCAACGAAATTACTTAATGTAATGTCTAGTTCATATTTATTAGAATGCATAACTAATTCTTCTAAGTGTAGCAGTTGATTCATCCGTGCTATTGGTTTCCTTCTGAAGCTTATTACATGGCTTAGACCATTACGTCTTCAGTAATCTAGAAGAAGGATGTAAAGGTTAATCCACATTTGGATTTTTCTGTTTCTTTAGTGAAGTTATTATGCTTCAAGTTTCCACATGTGGAGAAAGATAGGGCAGTCATTAAGGTGTTAATTAAGGACCACAATCCAAAACTCTTTAAGCCTTAGCCTACGAAGAGAACTTGAAAATGAACTGCTTCTCTTTGAAGATGAGCATCTGCACCAGATCAAATGATTTCTAAGACTTCTATGCTAAGGAGTTAACCAAGGGAAATGATGGCCTCATGTCCAAAAGGAAACCTATAAGAGAACTTAACATTTGGAAGCTCTTTCCCTTAACACTTCCAAAGGAGGTGTAGAATTGGCATGCCCATTCGAAGAAGAAGGAGGGAAGTACTAGAGGGAGGAGTTTTTGATTGAATCGTTTAGAACTTAACTTTATATTTTATTTGAGAATGAAGGAACTGCAGTGGGCTCCAAAATTCACTGGAGAAGGTGGTAAATGGGTATAAGGAAGCAAAGGAGAATTAAAGGGAAGGAAATGCAAGTAAAGAACAAGAATAATCAGAGATCAGGAGGGGAGGAGAAGTGCCCGCAGGGCGTAGCTCAGTTGGTTCTGGAGGGGCAGATTTGCTCCAAGGTGCATGGTTCAAATTCCACAGTTTGCAGTGTGGGAGCAACATTCTTGAGTCCCTTGTGGGCTTTGGGGGTGGACTCCTTGTAAGCCTGTGAATTGCTCACTTCCCCCTTAGCGAGCCGCTGAGTACCTGATTTACATCTTCCTAGTTGCTTCATCGGGTCGGAGTGTGGGGGGCCCTTTGAGTTAGGGTTCAACCTTTATGCTCCAAGGAGGGGAGGAGAAGCTAGAAGTAATTATAAATTCTATTGTAGATGCTAAGAGACCTAAGAAGGAGGGCTAGCGAGAAGTAGAACTTTCTCACTCTAGACATTCTCCTTTTTTTTAAAATTAAATTTCAATTTCAATTGAAATCACTTGAAAGGATAAATAAGGTTGTTGTTTAACAATCAAGCAAAATTATGTAAGACAACTTATTTTGTATTTTAGATTAGAAATTTATAATCCAAATAAAAATATTTAAAAGTTTTCATTTTCACTTATTTTAAATTTATTTATAATTTCATATAAAATATTTATTAATTCAAATAAATTAAAAAACAACTCAAATTAATCAAATAAACATAACATTTCTTACTTTAAATTTAGAAATTTTACATTATATTTATACTAAATAAAATCAATTAAAATATTATATTTTATTGTGAAAATTGTTTAAATGATTGCAATCTACGTCAGTATTTATGTTAAAGTGATTTATAATCTAAGTACACATTTTCACATCGTACGAGATAAAGTTATTAATATTTAAAATATCTTTAGTAAAATAAAGTGACTTACAATCTAAGGAAAATTTTTAAAGTTGGATTACCTTATATAAGATAAAAAGATTTATATTCCAAATATTTTAAAAAATGAATTTTGTTTACCTCTTTCAAAATTTTTTGAAAAGTTTACTTGTATCAAGTTAGATCCCCTTATGTTAGTTTTTAATTCTTGAATATGGTCTAGACTGTTGGGAGGTTAATTTACAAAGTTGTAAGACTTTCCAGCTTGTAAGGAAATTGAAACTAATCAAAGAAAAGGTTAAAGCGTTTCGAGAATGATTCCCCATACTACTAGAGACTACAAGTATAGATGGAAAATATGAGATCAATATAAGAACAAAGGTATCTAGACCCTAATAGCTTGCATCTAAAGCAAAAGGAGGCTTTGAGACTTAAGGAATTCAATACTTTCCTATTTTACCACAACTCTTTACTGAGGCAAAAATTTATGGTTAATTAGCTTAAGAATGATGACAATACCAACCGAATAGTTCTCCAAATCACTTGGAACGGCTGCCTAGTTCTTCAAAAATTTACACCAATGTTTCAGCCTATAACCTCTTAAGACTATCTTCCCAACAAGTACCTTGGCACACCTTGGTTTGGTTCAAACATAACAGCCCAAGATGTTCATTCATTCTTTGGCTAACTGTCTTAAAAAAGCTTCCAACAAGGGATAGACTTCGCTTTCTTTATACTCCTAACCATTGTTCCCTTTGTTTTTCGGACATGGAATCCAATGAACATCTGTATTTTCATTGCCCTTTCTCAAAATCTGTTTGGACCCATTGTCTCACCCACTTCCAAATCAACATTCCCAACTACTCCAGCCTTCCTTCTATCCTATCTTGGTTTCCCCAACATCCTCAACAGAGTTCCATCTTTCCAATTCTTTTATCCACTACGGTCTACTACATTTGGACCGAAAGGAACTCTCGAGCCTTTAGGGACGTAGCTATGGAGATGGAGAGCTTAAGAGCCAGGATAATCTTCCAAGTTTTGGAGCTTCTCAGCCAAACCACTTCGAGAGGTAGTTAGATCTTTTATGTACTAACGTTGTCATGTAGGTGGCTGTTCCACTGAGGAGAAAACTTCATTGCTTTCAATGCACTAAACTACTAGTTCACAGGCACAATAAACCGTTTCAATCTCATTGCCTTAAGGCAGGTGATTCAACGGATGGAAAACCATTTCCTATGGATGATATAGCTTGTTAGGTATGCGAACGAAGACACTCATGAAAGAGGACAAGACAAAAAGAAATTCTTCCTTTCATTCTATTTCTTTAGTTCTGGCGATTGCGGCTTTAGTTTGTTGAGATTGAATTATGTATGTTGGTCTTTGTGTTGATAGCTTGTGTTGGTGCACTTGGGTGATTGGGCTGTAAAAACTAGCTTTATACAACTTCTTGGTAGGAAGGTTGTGGAGGAGAGTATTTGGTAGTGTTGCTACGAGGTGAGCTCGGCTCCTTAAGATGTTGTCCTGACTTGTTCCTTTTAGTAGGTATGGGATTTTGTTTAGCAAATCCCTTGTTCTGAACATAACTTCTTATTTTTTTATAACATTTACTGAATTACCAAAAACAAAAAAAATAACACTAGGTTTCTTTTCTTCATAATTTTGTTCTGGAAAGAAGGAATAGGAACAATATTAACTCTCTATTAGATGAAAATAGGAAGGTTTGCACTGACTAAGAGAGTTCTGAAGGAGTTATTATCAGATTTTACCAAAATCTCCTAGGATAAATCTTGAAGGTTGTTCAATGGACAGTGAGATAGATCATTTTATCAGAATAACCATCAGCCTTAAATCAAGGGTACAACTATCCAAATTATCTTCTATTGAAGAAATCAAGGATGCTCTTTCTTAGTGTAAACCCTTATTAGGTTCCTTGCGCCAGATGGGTTGACTGGCCACTTTTTCCAGAAAACTTGGGCTATAACAGGTGATCTTATAGTGTAGGTAGTACAAGAAATTTTCAAGTCAAGCAAGATGCTTAGGGAACTAAACAAAACCTTCTTATGATTGGTTCTTAAGGGTCCTAATCCTATTAGCTTGAATGAGTTTCACTCTATAGCTTATTGTAATACCGTATATAAAGTGGCATCCAATATTCTTGCAAGAAGACTTAAGGCCATATTGAAGGACATAATTCATCAAACTTAGGGTGCCTTTATCCTAGTTAGATCTATCTTAAATAATTTTTTGTTGGTACAGGAATTGCTAAAGGAGTATGATTTTAATAGGCATATAAGGAGCTCTGCCATGAAGACAGACTTTTGCAAAGTTTTTCACTTTCTAAAATTTTGTTTTATTTTTAGTTTTCTTTACACTTTTAGATTCCCTAAAAAATTTATAAAATGGATCACGCATGTGTTTCCAATGTTTCCTTTAATATAGTTGTCTATGGTAGGTCTAAAAAGCTTTTCTAGGGGATTAAAGGAATTAGGCAAAGGGATCTTATTTCTCTTTACTTGTTTACTTTTAATGATTGAAGTATTTTTTGGCATGATAAATTCGAAGTTTGTTTTCCATACCAAATGTAAAGAGATGAGAATTACTGAACTTGTCTTTGTTGATGAAGTAATCATGTTTTGTGGAGTAGACATCTCCTCTTTAAGACTTCTAAGGAACACTCTAATGGATTTCACTAAAATTTTAGGTCTGAGAATAAACCAACTCAAGAGCAGAATTTATATTTTAAGGGATGTGCTTAATCTTTAGAAGTTAAGCACCATCTCGGCCGGGTCTGAGTCCTTGTCAAAACTATCTTTCAAATACATGGGGGTTCCTATTATCTCTAAAAACCTAAGTTTGATTGTGCACCTCTCTTGGAGATGTTCAAAAGGAAAATAAATGCTCGACAGAACAAATCCTTATCGGGTGCTAGTAAACTACAACTCAACACTTCTGCCTTGAGGAACATACGTACTCGTTAGAGCTCCCACTTACTCCTACCTAGAAGGTTAAACAAGGAGATTGAGAAAATCATAAAAAAAACTTATAGACAAAAAAATTGGAGTGTTCCAAAGGGGCTAAATTCAAATGGGATTATTTGTGCCAAACTAAAGGCATTAGTCTGGTATCCATCTAAACCATGTAGAATGTCCTTGTAGCTAAACGACTGTGGAGGTTGATCAAGGACAAGAATGCCTTATGATCAAAATGGGTGAATAAGTACTATTTAAATAATTCATGTATTTGGAAATTAAGAATTGATGGAGAACATTCTTAGACCTTTATCCAACTGTTAAAGAGAAGAGAGACGGTCTACCCATATATCAGACTATAGTTAGGAATGATAACTTAAACAGGTTTTGGTTTGGTAATTGAACTAATCATAGTCCATTGAAAGAAGTTGAGTCCCTTAGCCTTCCTCTTCATTCAAGAGTTAATATGGTGATACAAAGTTGCAACTGGAATAGTCCTCTAGTTAGAGGATTTAGTCAAAACTTTCTATCTTAATTATCGTCCAAGTCCATTGGCGGAGGACAACATAATCTAGATACTAGACCCATCCAAGGTGTTTACTAGCTCCTCTTGCCTATTGCACCTTATACCCTAAGTCCCCAAAAGAATTGCTAATGCTTAAGGCCTCTTTCATTACTTAATTAGTTGTTGTTAAACTAAGACTAAATACTAAGGACATATTACATGGTTACCTAGATGGTCTATGTGTGTTACATGGAACGGGACCTAAAAATATTCATCACCTCTTTTTCTAATGTTAATTCTCTAGCTCAATTTAGTCTACCATTTAGTAATTGTTATGATTATTCTGTCCAAAATTGGATTGGTGTGAAGTTTTAATGTGGGAAAACTAGATGATGAGGAACTTGGAGAAGGATCAGACTTTCTAGGGACAACGTTCAAATTTTGTGTCTATGAGTAGAGAGAAAGAAACAATATGATTTTCAAGGGTAATATATTGGATAAATAATGGGTGTTACATAACATAATATACTGGACTATGGAGATTGTACACGGAAATAAAGTTTATGAAATTGCTAGCCCTCCTGTGAGATTAAGATGGAATCTCCAAGGAATTGGAAGGTACAGAATGTTCTCGCTGAGCCATATTACCAAAGTGAGAATTTAGGTGCATGTTTTACAGTAATTATAAGTCCTTTTCGAAGATAGAAAGCATAAAGGATTGGTAGATGGAATTTAAAGAAACACTTAAAAAATGCTACCCTTTATTTATTTATTAATTATATAGTTTATTTTAAGAAAAGAATGACTTAGGCAATTTATGGGTATTTAATCATGTGTGATGGTTAAACAAATAAAATACATGAGTCTATTATCAATTTTTGGTTTATTTTCCTGAACAGATGATGTTTTTGAAGTCCATTGATGCTTTTGGCTTTGTTAGAAATATTGATATTTTGTTTAAGACATTTGATGAAATTGTGAATAAAGTTAGGCCTAAAACATTATACAGTTTATCATTGACAATGATTTTGCTCATAAAGCAGTTGCAAAAAGGTTGTAAAGTAGGTATAATTCCTTTTATTGGAATCTTTATGTTGCACATTGTATTGACTTAATGCTAGAAAATATAGGAGAATATAGATACTTTCCTATCATTAACGAAACTGTGCAAAAAGTAATACAGTTGAACATGTTTATCTATAATTGTTTATGTATTTTGATTTTGAAGAGAAAGGGTTTCATTAATAATAGAAATTTGTGTCATCCAACCATTACAAGATTTGTCACTAATTTTTTATCACTTTAGTTCTTTGTTTTAATGAAGAATAAACTGAGACAAAGTTTACAAGTGATAAGTGAGTTGCATCTTAATATGTCAGATCTAATGCTGTAATGGAGGTTTATAGAATTATACTTAAAGATCATAAATTTTGGTCCCAATGCCAATGTCATCCAAGTTTGTGCCTTTTATAAGAGCATTTCATTTGATTGATAATGATAAGAAGGTAACAATAAGTTATTTTTATGATAACATGGAGAGGGCAAATGAAACAATCAAAGGTAATTTGAAAATAGGTCTTCCTTGTATACACCTTATCTTATAGTTATCAATGAAAGATGAAAATGAAAATTTTACTCTCTATTGTTTGATACTAGGACATTTTTTAATCATACTATTTAGAGAATGTTATTAACTATCACAACAATTGTTATATATAAAATGATGCATGATCTCTTTAGCTCACAAATGGAAGCATACAAGGATGTGTATGGTAATTTTTAGGATACCCGTTACAATTCATCAAAGAGATAAACTTAATTTAGATATATACTTATTCACTTTTATTAATTATTTTGAAATTAGTCATCGCTTTATTTTATTTATAAGTTTGCTTTTAATGTCTTATAGTTTCTAGGTGATACCAATTTAAAAGTAGTGTTCTAGAATTGCAAAAGATTGAACACTTTGGTCTTTATTTGATACAATTGAAAGCTTCAAGAAAAGTATGATATCATAATTATTGAGTTGAAGATAATTTTCTTATAATTTATTAATAATTTAATTTTATTTGTTTATTAGGACTCTTAACAGTATAAGTAGTTCTATAGACGCAATTTAACTTAACCATGTCAATCGTTTAGTTGATTAAGTATTTGAAGAACTAAGTTTCATATATGAGAATAACTTGGAAAATAACCTTGGATAAGAAAATATTAACGTGTCATTTGATATAATTAATTTGAATGATGATGATAATAAGATTCCTCTTCATGATGAGAATTTTGTACCAAATAAAAATTGAGATCAATATGATTTGAGCTAATATTCTATTTAAAGAAATTCTAGGTTTTTATTTATTTTAATTTTAATTTCACTTGTAATTGATAATATGTGAAATTTTATATATACAATATAAAAATAAAACTTTTAACTATATGCATTTTTGTTTCATGTTTTATTTCTACATTACTGTGTTTTTCGGCACAAGTTTTTACTGTAAGGCTTATCGAATCATAGATCCATATTATTTTTAATATATGATGTTTTGAGTAATTATTCTTTACGATTGAGTCTGTCATATATAGCTTGCCTAGTGCGGAATATCTGGTTGAGGTGATTTGCAGATTATTGTGTCAATCTAAAAATTTACTCAGTGCGCATCTAAATGATAGCAGTTGTGCGTTAGTCCATTCCAAAAAAAAAAAAGTTACTATGGAAATATAGGAATTTTGGGACGAGTTGACCTTATGTTTCTTCCCCGTAATATAAAACTCAAAGCAAACATATTCTAAGATTAAAGAAAATAGATAAAGTAAATAGCAGGATCCTGTGTTCAAAATTTTGCAAGAATCTGTTCAATAAGTTATTGCAAATCAACTATTCGTAAGATTTTTCTTGCATTGTTTAGCATTTGCTGGAATATATAAGATTTGGAGGATTATGAAACTTTATATTCAGAAAACCACGCAGATCAACTGCAAATCTCCGAATCCAAATACCTTTTAATAAACTGTATATTTGTCGTCATCCATTCTGTCATTTTGAAGAAGCATTCAGAAGTCTCACCGCTGACTTTTCATCAAGAACTTGATATGCTATATATATTCTGACGACCGCTCCCTGAATTAATTCACTGCAGGAAACTGAATCGAAGTGAGTTTCAGAAATGGCATCTCAGGAAATAGAGGACCATAGAAAAGGGGCAGAGATATACTATGGGGACGCACTCTGCAGGGAAAAATCAGTGAAGCTCCTGGAAGAGATGGAGGTTCCAACAGGAGTATTGCCTCTCAAAAACATCGAAGAGATGGGGTTCAATCGCACAACTGGGTTCATTTGGCTGAAGCAGGAAAACCAGTTGGACCACAAGTTTCGTACCGTCGGTCACACTGTAGGGTACGACATGGTGGTTACGGCCTTCTTGGAGAAAGGACGGCTCCGAAAAATGACGGGGGTCAAATACAAGTGTCGTCTGTTAACCCTCCCAGTCACCGACATTTGTGTTGATGACAAGGACTCAGGGTTAATGACGATCGCCGATGAGGGAACAGGAATCTCAATTTCTCAACCTACCTTGGGTTTTCAGCATGAGGAACCTGAGAAGTGAAGTTGTGAAATGTTATTTGTCATTGTTATGAACTAGACCGAGTGAATAAACCAGTGAACCTGTGTGTTGTTAATTTGTTTGAACTTGTGCAAGTTAAGGACCTGAATTGGAGCTGTGTCATCGTACTTTAATTAAAAGAAGTATGGAAGTGCTTGTTGTAATGTTAAACAATGGATTGTCATTTACTAAAGCGCCCCTTTAAATTTAGTAATTAGTCAAATAGACACCTTTTTATCGATATTACACCACTAGAACTATAATTTTAAGCAAAAGAACTAACAATAGATTATATCATTGTACATATAATTCTATTAAAAAAAACTAAAAGAGGGTCCATTAAAGAAACTATCAAATTATGAGATTCCTTTCATAAAAATTAGAATATAGAAGATTGTTTGGAGATCAACGACACCATGTCTATGCATTGGTGCAAGTTGGCTTTAATTAATCTTCCTACCACAATTTTTCATAAAAGATTTAAGTAAATATCTATTATTATCTCATATACTACTTTTTGCATCTATCTTGGGTGCAATAAGTGTTGTTTTAGTAATGTAATACTAGAAATAAAAGTATGAATTTACTTAAATATTTTGTGAAATGTTGAAATATATATCACACTTTTGGTCAGCATTATTTGTTGATATAATAATAATTTACTAATTTTAGTCCAAACTTTACACAAAAGAGCACTTATTTCTTTGAACTTTCCTTTTATTAATATAATCTTCAATATTCCTTATGTAAAATGTGCATTTATTAAGTAGTTGTGACTTCTTTTGAGCATTTTCATTATCTTGAAAATAGATAAAATTATGAGTAAATAAGTACAAATAATTTCACTCCCCTAGCTTAATACTAATAAAAATTTTGAAGTTAAAGAGTGATGTGAGTACACTTTGAAATAGTAACCTAGCTAAATAACTAGAAGTATTTATGATAAAGTGTACTCTCACATAAAAAGACTAACTGACTTTTCAAACAAGCTCTTAATGCTCTTGTTTTGTTTAAATTTATGTTTATTTAATAAGAGGATTGCATTTGAAATTTGAAGCAGTTTATCTTATGTATGTTCATCTTATACATAAAGTTGAATCTTGTGATTTAGGTTGAAGTTTGAAAGATCACGAAGTATATTGAATTAACTCAAGCAGTTGGTTGCTTAGCATATTGCCAATCCTTATAATTAGATGAGTAGTAGGGAATTTTGAATAGTTTTATTTGACATTTTGTCTGGAATTATTTCTTATCGAAGATAGAATGATGAAATTGATTTGCTTGAAGAAAAGCAAGTGCTTAAGTATCGGAGAGTTTGATGTATGCTAAATATTCATTACTTTTAGCATGGTTTTCATAGTATTATGCTTGCATTTTGGACAATTTTAAAGAATTTGATACTCAAAATATCTTATTCCTAGTTTTATTTTTGCCTTTTCAAAGAAAAGAAATGAATTTGGAGAAGAATTGGACCAATTTGAAATAACTTAGGAAAAAAATGAAGGACCCCTATAACATCGCACCTACATGCCACCGTGTTAGGGTAATATTCAGGTGGATCTTTCTATTTATCCTTTGCCATTGTACATATATTCTTGTGTTCAGCCTTGATTTAAGTAATATGGACCACACACATCCTCGAATTGAGAGCACTAATTTTTGGAAAAGATACGTAATGTATTATAGAATAATCCGAATAATACACCGTGTTGAGGTCTTATTACTTATTAGAAAATTAGAGATTTGAATTATTAAAGTAACTTAAGTAATTACTTCTTAACATAATTATTGTCTTCTACTTAAAGAACCAATTTTATTTTGGTAGTCTTCGTAACTTTCAAACAATTACATGTATAGTAACGATTGATATGAAGTTTTAGAGAAGAAAATCTTTTTTTTAATAGTTTTCCACTATTGATTTTTCGGTTTTTGTCATTGGTCTGTTGCTATGTAATAAACATATGTACAAATATCAATAACAATAGCGACAACAATACTCCGTACATGTGAATTCCGTTTGAAATTATATTACCTGTTTTTTAAGAAAAAAATCAATGTTGTCACTAATTGTTCTTACATATACATTTGACCACTGGTTAATCATATGAGTAGAAAATAAATAACAGAAGATACTCATGACAGTCTTCATTTATAGTTCATAAACCTCAGCCAAAGACTTAATTAACTATACAAAACGTGAGAAGATCCGAAAGATATGGACCTCGAAGAAGAATATCTCTTTCTTATTCTGTTGCTATAGAAATATCGAAATTTTGGAGCAAGTTGACCTCAGGTTTATTTCCCATAATTTAAAACTCAAAGCAAACAGATTATAATAAAGCACATTGCAGGATCCTTGCTTTGTTTAGCATTTGCTGGAATGTATTAGATTTGGACTGCACAACTTGATCTTCATTAAACCACGCAGATCACCTCCAAATCTGCAAGTCCAAATCCCATTTCGTAGACCGTATGTGTCGTTGATTCTGTCATTTTTTTAGAAGATTCGAAGTCCCATCGCTGACTTGTCATCAGGAACTTGGTATGCTATATATATAAATTAATTCGTGAAAGAAATCAAACCAAAGTGAGTTCCAGAAATGGCTACTAAGGAAATAGAAAACCATAGAAGAGGGGCGGAGATATACTACGGGGACGCACTCGGCAGGGAAAAATCAGTGAAGCTCCTGGAGGAGATGGAGCTTCCAACAGGATTATTTCCTCTCAAAACCATAGAAGAGATAGGGTTCAATCGCACAACTGGGTTCATTTGGCTGAAGCAGAAAAACAAGTTGGACCACAAGTTCCGTGCCGTGGGTCATACGATGGGGTACGACATGGTGGTGACAGCGTTCGTCCAGAAACGGCGGCTAAGCAAAATCATTGGTGCCAAATACAAGGGGCGTCTGTTCAGCCTCGCAGTCACTGACATTTTTGTTGATGACAAGGACTCAAGTTTATTGACGTTCGCCAATGAGCAGACAGGACTTTCGAGTTCTCAACCTGCCTCGGCTTTTCAGCTCGAGGAACCCCAGAAGTGAAGCTGTGAAATGATGTGATTGTCTTTTTTATGAACTTAATCGAGTTAACTAACGTGTGAAGTTGTTTGTCTTGTTAATTGTTTGAGATTCAAAATGTCAACGACGTGAAGTTGTTGAATGTGCTGTGTTTGTGTGGTTCAAGTTTGTACTTAAAAGAAGTGAAAACAATTGCTCGTGTTAATGAATGGATTAATTACCTTATCACCATTAATATCTTTCTCATTGCCTTTTCATAATTGTGTTCGTATTTTAACTTGATTATAATATATCACTCCATGGTTGATATAGAATCACATCAGTCCTATTAGTAAGGGTAATATCATAATTTATTATTAGATCTATCTTCTAAATTCAGGTTTGTTTTTCATATTATTTATTTATGTTTCTAATATTCTTGTGTCGTCTTCATTTTGTTTATTCAATCCTTTGTTTACTTTTTTGTAAACCCTCTTGTTTCTTGTTTCTATAATTTTACAAGTTTATAAAAAACCTTATTCATTAGTTATCTTATTCTTACTTATTGTCCAGTTATTCTTATTAAGTTTTATTCTTCTTTTCTACACGATCTAGCTATGATCCATTAAGCTCAATTTCCTATTTTTGAGTTTTTTTTTTTGTATTTTAGTAATGTTTTCATTATTTTGTTTTGTTTAATTTACTTCTTCATGGGTTATTTGAAAAGGGGGAAGATTTAAACTAACTTTGAGTTAGATTATCTATTTTTCAAAGAATCTTCAGTCAAGATTTTAGGTTTTAAGTAAAGTAAAACTTTGAGAAAAACACATGATAAAGTATTTATGCTATTAATGTTTTGTACTGCTTATTACGACTCAAACTCAAAGTAGAAATTTGTCTAAAGATAAGGAAGTAAGGAAGAAAGAGTGGGACTAGACTATAAGTGCTTCATGTACGTTATCCAAGATTAATATGAGCAATTTATTCGATAATCTAGGGAAGTGAGGATTAGGTTGGAGAAACATGAAGTTTTCATAGTTAAAATACAACATAATCCACCTTTAGCTACTAGGAAGAATGAATAAGGCATATAATGAGGTTAAGGGTGCTTCCAAGTACTTAGGAGTGCTAAATCTAAAAGGTGATAAAGGAGGAAAAGTAGGGGAACAAGGATGGGGTCGAATTGGTATGGGCTATAAAAGAGGGGACGGAGAAAGTATGGATACTAAATAGCATTAATATTATATGGATACTAAATAGCATTAAGATTATCATACCACATTTTTTAAGGAAGATAAATCCAAATGCCTACTTGGACTGAGAGAAGCATATAGAGTTATTTTTGCATTATTATAACTTTTCAAAAGAGAAAAATGTTAAATTGGTTATTGCAGAGTTTGGTGAGTATACTGTAGATTGGTAGGATTAACAAATTCTCCAAGGACTACCCATCAAAACATGATAGGAGATGAAGATAGTGATGGGAAAATATTTTTTGTCAAGTTCTTACTATAACGATTTCTACCAAAATTGCCAGGAGTATGGAGGAGTACCATAAAGAGATGTAAGTTATCATAGCTAAGGAATATGGAAAAAGAACTGGAAATGACAATTGACCAATTTAATTTGTGGTTTGAACCCAAAAATTGTCAATATCATAAAACTACACCACTATATGAAGCCTGAGGATGTGATGCATATAGCTATAAAAGTATAAAGACAACTTAAAAGGAGACCTTATAACTGTTCTAGTATTTCTAGTGCATCTTTTTCATTATAGAGCAACTAATAGTGTAAAGAAGACAAAGCTTCAAATCCAAAATATTAAGCACCACGCGGGGAGGGGGGGGCGGGGGGGG
>JANVCQ010000002.1:41246074-41261309 GCA_025531925.1 Erythroxylum plowmanianum | reverse complement strand
AGTTCGGGGGTGAACTAATTTTGATTCCTTTTCGATAATTAAGAATTAAGATATCAAGTACTTAAAATGCTTATAAAGAGGTTATATAGCGTTAAAGTATCCTAAAAAGCAAGTGAAGTTGATAAAGGAGGGTGGAGAGTATGTATCCAAAAGTAAAGAGGAGGCGGAAGAAGATATACCTAGTTTGGAGGATGTTATTAATGATGAGTGTATTGTGAGACTTGAGGAAGGAATGATGCTAGTCACTAGGAGCGCATTGAGCATATATGTAGGGAAAGAAGATGCAATGATAAAAGGGAAAAACTTTTCCATATTAGATGTACCGTCAGGGATCAAGTGTGTAACATGATTATAGATAGAGAAAGTTGTGCTAATATTGCTAGTTTATAATTGGTAGAGTAGTTAGGCCTACTAATCACAAAATATTCTAAACTATACAATAGTTTGGTAAGAGTGGGAAGATTAGGTAACATAGTAGGTGCTACTTCTTTCTTCGATTGCGAAATATAAGCATGAAATATGTTGTTATGTGGTTCTTATATAAGTAGGACACATTCTTTTGGTGACTCCATGGAAATTAGATAGGAGAACTACATATGATGAATATTAAAATAGATATTCATTTTCCATAAATGAAACTCAATTGCCATTACTCCATTGTCACTTAAGTAAGTTTACAAAGATCAATACCATATTTATAAGAGCGAGCATGAGAATTTGAAAGAAAAAAGGAAAAGAAACACTTAGGCTAATTCAAACATCTTAAGTGAACTTAAATAAGATTCAAACATAAAGAGAAAGGACTGAGTTTAACAATAAGAGTGGGAGATGTAAGATATTCATTGTTATTCAAGCTTTAAATGTTTTTTGATTTTATAGATAAAAGCATTGATTTAAGGACAAATCATTTTAAGGAGAGAGAAAATGATGAGAATCAATAATCAACTTGAGCTATACAAATTTCTACTTAGGTGAGGCATGAAAGGGGGGGAGGGGTGCTTAGAAAACTTATGAAAGACTCAAGTAAAGTACCAAAAGAAGCTAAAGACCCATTAAAAGACATTAGATATCCATTGATGTAGAGTGGAGCAAAGAAAGTCAGAGAAATTATTAATAGTTTAAAGGTTGGTATTTATGTAAGACGTAAAAATGATATAAAAATGTGTTACCTTAAAAAATAAATTCAAACTTATAATGTTGATCCAGTGAAGGAATAAGATATGGGAAGAAGGTTATAGAATATAAATGGCATCAAACATATAAGTAAACCAGCATCAGTCTTTTGCAAGGTTTATAAATGGAAAAGTAGGAGTAAACTAATGTCAGAGTTCGACTTGCAAATGATGTCAGACTTATCCAACAACTTTGGAATAAAACTAGCGTCATTGTGTCCTAGGATAAATGTCGAAAAAATGTTTCAATCAGTTAGAGTTTTGTTATTTTAAGTAATTATTTCCTTTTTGAATGCTAGTTTTAGGTTTTTATGCCTATAAAAGGGTCTTACGATTGTAATAGACATATTATCATATTATTAATTATTCAAAACCTTGTTGGAGAAATTGTCTTCAATTCTTTAGAGTTGTTTTAGGTTCTTTTAAAGCTTATGATCTTATCTAACTTGCTAATGACAATCAAACCCTAAGAACTTTCACTACCAATCATTTCTTTTTATGACTTATGTCGGTTTATATGTTTATTATTGTGTTTTTGTAATCTTTTTATTGATTTAACCAAATTATAATAGATCAATCTTTGGTCTTGTTATCAAATCTTATTAGTCCTAACTATGAGGGTAGTATTAGAATTAATGGTTCAACATGGATCTGTTGAATGTTTTTTAAAAGAAAAGAAGCTCAACACTTCTTATACTAACTAAAAATAGATAAGTAAGGAAGTATACAATTCATCAATAGCCTCATACTTTTTATAAACTAGTTTTAAATAGTGTATATATATATATATATAAGGTGTAGTGGAAAAGAAAAGGAGAATCTAGGACATCCAAACTAAGTTTACTAATAAGAGCTAACAATCATTTATACTATTTTATATTTTCTTAAATTAGTATTTTATTAATTGAAAATTATAATGTTTTTTTCTTCTTAAATTATTTTAAAATTATAAAATAAATCTTTTTATATTTTAAAATGAAATAATGTTATTGCACCAAAACTAAAACCAATATTAACTTTGATAAGGTATTCCCAACTTTGATCCTAATTGTGCTTGTAAGCAATATTACATCTTTATCTCTCTTTTATGATTTACTTTTTATTTTTCTTTTTCTCTTTTTATTTTCTCAGCCCTTGTTTACTATGAATTCTTCTAATTCATTCTTAAGAACCTATTTTTTTGATTTTCCTACAAGAGAAACTATTTCCAAATAAGGAACTATCGACTGTCTCTTAAAAAAAAAGAAATTCACTACTTTCCTACATAGCTTCATAGAGACAGAAGCTCTTACTTCTCTTTTTCCTTCTTTATGAGTAGCATCTTGTTCCATATGCAACTTTCTCCTAGATAGAGCTTGCTCCTGTTTTATTTTCCCATTATTCTTGCCTATTCTCCACAAATTTTTCTCGATTATTCTAGCCTTCTTCTTTTGTGTTTGATTCCTCTCTTCCTACCCCTAACTTTTGGTTTTTTTGACCACCTTATTTAGTTTCCTTTACTAATTTTTTTAGTCCCAACCTTACTATCTTTTCTATGCTCTCATATTCTCCTTCTTCTTCTTCAGCTCTTTGGTCATCCTTTCCTCCCTTATTCTTTCTTACTCTCTTGTTTCCTTTTGCCTTAAATTTTTTTAACTTTCCTATCTTCCTACCTTTTTTCCACTTTTAGCAAGATGTTAAGTTTGTGCCTTTATCTTTTAGGGCCTTTCCTTTGTTAGCTCATTTACCCACCTTACTTATCCCTCCTAGCTTAGCAACAGTACAACTGGCAATTCTTAACCACCTATTTTAAATCATTAAAATTTTGGTTCGTAATTCAAGCCTTCCGCTAAGAGATTTTGGCTTTAAGTTTTAACTCTTCTCCTTCTATAAAGTTGCACTTTTTCCCTTTATAGATATTGTAAGAAAATTAATAATGGCATCCTTTTTTCACATTATGAAGGAAGGAGCTTCCAAATGGTATAGTGACTCTTCTTAGCTTTTTCCTTGGCAAGTGACCACCTTTTCCCATTATGAACAATTAGGATCAGCATCATTGGAAACCATACAGATTGATGCAAATTTTAGGAAATGGAAAAAACTTTTTTCCTTTTTTAGTTCGATTTAATTGTTCAAGGTTAAAAAATTATTAAAGCAAGTCCTTAGCACTTCAACTACAAACCATTGTTTATATAAAAATGGAAGAATATAATATAATTGCTTAATATCAAGCAAAAATTAGTCCCTCTATATATCAATATACATAATATTTCCTTACAATATTGGACCACTAAAGTACTTAGTCATTTGGCAAATTTTGATGGTAAACCTTCATATCTTAGTGAGGCTACTATTGGTATGAAGAAAGTGAGTTATGTTATAACTTTTATGCTTACAAATGAAGATGAAATTTTGTTTAAGGATGTTATCTCACTTAATTATTCATGGTAAAGTAACCAAACACAAGAAAGCTTACAACCAATTGGAAGAATTTTCTTCATGGGAGAATTATAAAAGCTGACGCGGAAGGATTCAAAAGTGAATGATAACAATAAAGAAGATGGAAATGAGGAAATTGCTAATAAGAAGGATAATTAGGCAATAGATGAGATGATTGATGCAGGTATAAGGGAACCTTCTTCCTTAACTTAAAAGGTAGGAAGCCTTCCTAACCAAGATAAAATTTGCTTAGTTTTGAAACATAAATTCTTACCTTAAATGTTTAAATGAAGTAGAGAATATCCCTATCAGCTCTTAAATAGATAAAAGATATACTAAGCCTCAAATCGATGAAGGGTTCAACATTAAAAATTTTGATAAAGCTTACTTGACTGTATTAGCTCAATCATTAAAAAAAACAGAAGTCTCATAACCAATTTTGGGTTCTAATTCTCCTCAATTTGGTAAAATGCTTTCTAAACCTTCATTAAGTAATGAATTTAAGACTTTCTCTAAATGGAAATCTAATAGGAAGAATAAGGGTTCCTTATTAACCAACTCATAATATCTTTACTCTCTTGGAATATTAGAGGACTTAATAACACAAAAATAGCAAATTTTCTTAATTAATTACATATTGTTAAAACTTGTGTTAGTGGTTTTATCAAAATAAAGCTTAAGGAAAATAAATGAAAGAATCTAAGTGTTTTGAGAAAATCCTAGCCTATTATCACTAATCCCTAATGTCATTACAATGGTAGATTAGTGATTGTATATAATCTTGATAGAATAGATTAATATACTTATTTTTAAAGATGAAGCATGATAATATCAAGTCTTAGGTTATATATGTCTATTCTTTTAACCATGTTTTTCAAAAAATTACCTCAGGGAGCAAACTAAAGGAAATTGGATCAATTATAAACTTAGATTATACTTGTAGATTTCAATAGTATGATTCACTCTTCAAAATTAGAAGGAAATGTAAGCCTTAGGATCTATTTAGAGGATTTTTGTGATCGTGCTAGCCATGCTGTCCTGAAGGATTTGTCAAGGGAGCAATAACCATCTATCCATCCTTGCTTTCAAGTGGGAAAAATCGGATTGAGTTAGAGCCTTGAGAGTCATTTAGGACCGGATTCTAGGTTTCCTTTGTTGTTCTAGTATTTTAGGTTGTAGACATTTCTTGTCCATCAAAGGCATGCGAATCTATGTTTTGAGAGTTGGAGGTTAGGGTATTTGTAGGAGGAGGAGGAGGTCTTTATAGATCTACTGGATATGGCTATGAAAATTAGTTAGGTCATGGAGGAAGTGAAGGAAAAGAGTCCAAGGTTTTTTTGGAAGGCTATAGTGGGGGTTTGAAAAATTCTGCCTAGAATAGAAGTGATAGACCTAGATGGTAGCAAGGTTTTCTTACTATTAATAAAGAAAAGAAGTGAAATGAACAAAAATGAGGGGTGAAAAGGTAGTGAAATTAAGAATAAAAAGTAACAACAAATAAGTGGACTACTAAAAAGCATCGAATGAGAAGAGTTTAGGGCGGAGAACATTGAATATCATGAAAAGACTATCGACTAGGAAAGAGAGAAACAAGAGCTTCTCTCTCTCTTAAGAGTTTATTAAATTATTTTCATTCTTTATTAAAATTATTCAGCTCAACACACTTTTAAATCTTGTATTATCTTCTTTAAGAAAATTAACCTTATTTCTTTGAAAACCTTTACAGCTTGATAATAATTTATTTCTTTCTTTTAGTAAAATCTCTAAATTTTCTATCAATTCATTATAAATGAACTTATCATCTATGTTAAGAAGAGAATTTAGGTTAAATATTTTCATGCGTTACAAATTACATGTTTGCTATCTCATATATAAATATTTCTTTTTCCCTAGTCACTTGTGTTAGAGGGATTGAGATTTTACCTTTCCAAATTTCTGACATCCATAACAAATGGTATTATTCTTTTTCTTTAATTCATTTTTACCTTCATTTATAGAATTCCTTGTCCTTTAAATTTTTTACTTCAAGAATTATTTGAAATTTTGAGAGAAGAGTGTGATTTTATCACTATTTCTGTATGCAAAATGCTTTTCAGCCTCATCCTTATTATCATCCTTGAAATATTTAAAAATACATTATATATTTCTTTTGTTAGAGGCCTCTTTCTTTCCTATTTCTATTCTAACAATTTTTTCAAGTAGTAAGTTGTTCAATTCTTCTATTATTTTAATAGGTCACTTATGATTCTACTCTAAAGCATGAAGATTTATGACAAAATGATTAAATATTTAAAATAAAGACCTCTTTAAAAATTTTTTATCACTTCACCAATCCAAACTTAATTATTAGAGAAATTGAATTCTTTCGACTTAGTAAAAGACTTATAGCACTGACTAAAACATTTTCTGGAATAAAATTAGATTAAATCAATCTTGAATATCACATTTTTTAAGTAGGTATGAGAGATTTTATAGAATAAAATTAGATTAAATCAATCTTGAATATCATATTCTTTATGTGGGTAATGGGAGAGCAAGTTTAACTTTGATATTGTTATATGCATTCTATTCGCACTAATCAATGTTGAACGTAGAAATCAGATATAAAAAGGCTTTAAATTGTATTCCAATTCATATTAATCTTATTTTAATTGGAAATATCTATAATCTAATGCTAATACATTTTTCTTTTACATCATTGTTTATAAAGGAAAGTATTCATTGATCAAAACAAAAGAAAAGGAGGCTTATGAAATTGGGTACTGTCTTCACATGATTCACTTGCAAACTGATAACATAAAACATATTTTTTAAATTGAAATGGGATTTCAGAACAATGCTCTAGTTTTTTTTTTTTTTAATACAAAGGAAAATACACAACAAAGAAACCGAATTAGCTGCTAGCGCGTGGGTACTGAACAGCCTGCTCTATTTAACTACACATGACATTTTAGTTATATCAGATGGGACAGTGGGGCTGGGGCCTTCCTGTAAAAGTCTTAGGTTGCGATGTTTCTTCTTAGTATTAGCCTCGCATCAATCTGGTTCCATAGGAGTTTCTCAACCCTATCTGGTCCCATAAGTGTTTCTCAACCTTATATATTACAAGAACTTGTTCTTCTAATACAATTGAATGTATTACTTTAAAAGGGCAGGCGTATATTTGAATAGTGATCTTCAGGAATAATATTACAGATATAAAGATCAGTACGAGTTGATGCAGAGATAAACTTGACAAGGAAAAGGAAGAGAGTATGGAGATGCCATGGATGCTCGACCATCCATTGAAGGCGATCCATTAGATAATATGATTATTGGATATATTCCTCAAACCCATTTAAATACAATAAAACATTCACTGCGCCAATTGATAATATGATTATTGCATAACGAAAGCAAATTCAGTTCATGCAAAAGAAAAGGTAATTTCACGCCGTTTCAACATCATCATTTGTAGACCTCCTCAAGTTGAAATGCCGATGTAGGGAACGACCTGGAAATACCAGTCAAGCTATTGCTGAATGTTACTGTTCCCAAGTCCTTCTCATCGACGTAAATGTCCTCGATGGACACCCATATCAAAAGCTCCTTGGCTTTCACACCTGTCACTTTCCTCATCTTCCGTTTCTCCACAAACGCGGTCACCACCTTGTCGTACCACACCAATCGGTCCGCGGCTTTGAATTTATGTTCAGCTTGGTTTTTCTGGATCAGCCAAACGAACCCAGTTGAGCGATTGTACCCAACCTCCAGGATGTCTTTGAGTGGCAACAGGCCGTTTGGCAATTCCATCTCGTCCAAGAACTCCACGGATTTTTCCCTGCCGATATCATCTCCAGCACAGACCTCTGCGCCTTCTCTGTGCTTCTCTATTTCTTCCGACGCCATTTCTGGGTACTGCCAAGCTCTCTTCTCTTTAGAGGAATTTGGTTAGTTGGTCCTTGAGAGGATATAGATAGCTGATGGAGAGTCCGGGGGTTACGTATAAATAGGGTTTTGTAACCCGTAAATTAATAAATGAGTTCATAAAATTCAGGAGTACCTCAATCAATGCTTCTTATCTGCTAAACCCTAGCAATTGATGATTTATAGCTAGAGGTTGTCCGTTAAAAGCCAAACCAGTTCCGTTCTACCTACATCGGCATTTAAGCTGCAGTACAAATTTCAGTTACGAAATAGCTACCGATACTGCTAGTAGTTAGGTAATAGATTTAGATTTATGATTAAGAAATGACAAATAGGCAGCTAGAAGTCATTTTAAAGAAATAAATGGTGTCTTCTTGAGAATCTTCTAAATAGATTGTCAAGTCCCATAAACCAAGATCAACATTCTGAACTGCTTAAGGAAGTCACCAATGAAGAGATTAAAAAAGTTTTATTTTCATTTCATCCTATTAAGTCACCAGGACCGGATAGTTTCAATGCAAGATTCTTCCGAAACAAATGGAATGTCTTACAAACCCCATTAGTTATAACAGTGCAGGAATTATTCAAAAGTGACAAGTTATTTACAGAAATAAATAAGACTAACTTAATCTTGTTACCCAAAATCCCTAACCCTAAATGCTTAGATGATTTCAGACCTATTACAACAATGTTGTAATGTGATGTACAAGATTATCGCAAAAATCCTTGTTAACAGGTTGAAAGTTACCTTACTTGGGTTAATCAATCCAAGTCTGAAGGAGAGCATGGGAGACAATATCTTGTTAGCTCAATAATGGTTCAAAGATTACAAGTCGAAGGAGCATATCAAAGCACTCAAAATTGACTTCACTAAATTATATGACACTATTGAATGGAGTTTCATTGTAAATTCTCTTTAGGCTTTTGGATATCCATCTAAATTTATCAAATATGTTCAATCTTGTATAATATATGTGTCTTTCTCAGTGTTGATGAATAGAGAATCTTCTCAACTTTATAAAGTTGCTAGAGGAACCAAAAAAGGTGATCTACTCTCTCCTTATCTATTGTCATTGCTATGAAAGTTCTCCAAAGAATCACACAACTTGCATAGAGGAAAATATGAGATTCATATTTCATTATCGATGCAATGATCTTGGTATCACTCAACTTTCCTTTGCAGATGATTTTCTCATGCTTTTGTGCCAATAATCCTGTTCTCATTAGAATTCTCCTAAAGCAATGCAGAGATTTCAGGGCTCAAATTCAACCCAAGTGAGAGTGCTGCTTACATATCTAGACAAAGTTGTGAAGATTCAATGAGAGTGATAATAGATGATGGGCTCATTATTCATCAATTGCCTCTTACATACTTGGGAGTTTCAATCTCTACAAAAAAATCTTAAGTAATCCAAATCAAATCTCTCATAGATAAAGTAAACATAAGAATCTCTCAATAGGCCAGCAGATTCCTGTCATATGGAGGTAGATTACAGTTGGCTATCTCTATTCTTAATAATTTGCACATCTATTGGCTATCACATCTAACTATTCCTTAAGGAGATCTGAAGAAATTTGTTAGGAGCATTAGAGAATTCATTTAGCATGCACATAATTCTAGTGGAGGGAAATCTTCCAAAGTTAAATGGAGTGTAATATGTCTTCCTAAGCAGTATGGAGAATTGGGAATCAATTCAGCTAGCATAATGAATAGGATTTTGTTTTCAAAAAGACTTTAGAGGATATGGTGGGATAAAGAAAGCCTATGGATAAGATGGGTTCACATGTTTCATATTAAGTAGAAAAGCGTATTGTCTGTTTCTGTTAGTTCTTCTTAATGTTACACCTTCCAACAAATTCTGCATACGAGGTCATTCATGCACCTTCATATAAAACATTACATTCAAAATGGGAAAAGCACAACATTTTGGTTTGACAATTAGCATGATTTAGTGCATACGAGGTCATTCAGGCACTACATTTAAAATGGGAAAAGCACAACATTTTGGTTTGACAATTAGCATGACTTAGGGCCTTTATGTAATGCTTAACTCTTTTCATCTTTAAGAGGATCTTTCCCTAAAGATACTAAAGTGCAGGCATTAATTTGAAACAATAATTGGCATTGGCCTTTTCATATGTGTAGAGGAATCAAATTATTTGTTAAGCAGCAACCTTCAAATTCTCCAAATTAGATACTAGAAGATGAAATCAAACGGGAGCTTTATAAGTCCCATAAATTTACAATTTAATCCTGTAAACAATTGATGCTAGCCCCTATTGTCAAGTTTCCTCTTCACAAGATGATATGAGGATCAGTTATTACTCCAACTTACTCTTTCATCTTATACTTAGCAGAACTATAGAAATTGGGAACTAGAGATAGTAATGATTTCAAATTCCAAATATAAATTGTTCTTTATGCTTTCTTCAAGAGTCTTCATACTCGACAACTATGGAGTGCATTTCTTAAAATCTTTGAACTACAAGGCAGAAATCTTACCTAGATGAATTGCTTGGCTTAGGCTAAAAAATTGAGATGGACTAGTAGAGAGGATCAACGGGTTTTCAAAATTAGTTTTGCTTCGCTGGTGCATTATATTTAGAGGATGAGAAATACCAAAATCTTTGGAAAAGCTTAACAGTACAAGGAATACAACTAGAAGCAATTTTGGCTCAAACTAAGGATGACAATGAAGAGTAATGCTAATCAACAACTTATTTCCAATCATATAAAAATGCAACTAAACATATATAAATTATTGTTGTTAGACATATTCTACATTGTAGTTTCCTTAATATTGTATAAGCTCCACACTTAGGAGATGTAACTTGATACACTCTATAATTTCCACCCTTTTTATGAATTTATTACTTACTTTTCAAAAAAGATTATTAGATAGTACTTAAGTATGTCGTTTATGAAGGAAAATTGATTTGTTGTTAGGGTGCCATGGACAAAAGTCTAGTACTCTTTGTGCCTCAAATTCTGAGGTAAGCTTGAAAATAAAGTCGTCTTTATTTAAAATAAGAACATTCACTAATCCAAATATTTTCCATATTTTACAAGTTTGGGCATGATTTGGTGGTAGAGGGGTGGGGGGAGAGAATTCTTATATTTTATCCACAAAGAATCTGACCAAAGAAGACTTCTATTTAGCCATGATGTCCTGAAGGACTTGTCGATCAAGCAACGACCATCTATTTATCCTTGTTTTCCAGTGGGAAAAACTAGAATGAGTTAGAGCCTTGAGTCATTCAAGACCAAACTCCAAGTTTTCCTTATTATTTCATTATTTTGGGTAGTAGACACTTCTTGTCCATCAAAGGCATGTGGATCTATGTTTTGAGTGTTAGAGGATAGGGTATTTGTAGTAGGAAGAGGAGGTCTTCATGGATCTAGTAGATAAGGATATGGAAATGAGTTAGGCCCTAGGAGAAGTGGAGGAAAAGATACCAAGGTGTTTTTTAAGGGCTATAGTACTAAGGTATTCCATCATTTTGCTTATAATGGAAGTAATAGACCTAGAGGGTGGCAAGGTTTTCTTACTATTACTAAAACAAGAAGTGGAATGAACAAAAAGTTAGGGGTGAAAGGGCAGTGGAATTAAGAATAAAGGAGCAACAAGCAGGTGGAATATTAGAAAACATTAAATGAGAAGAGTTCAGGGTGGAGAACATTGATTGCCATGAAAAGACTATCGGTCGGAAAAAAGTGAAACAAGAGTTTCTCTCTCAGGAATTTTTTTCATTATCTTCATTCTTTATTAAAATTATTTAGCTCAACATAATTTTAATTCTTGTATTGTCTTCTTTAAGAAAATTAGCCTTTATTTCTTTGAAAACCTTTACATCTTGATAACAATTTATTTATTTCTTTTAGTAAAATCTTTAAATATTATATCAATTCATGACAAATGAACTTATCATCTATGTTAAGAAGAGAATTTAGGTTAAATATTTTCAAGTGTTACAAATTGCATGTTTGATATCTCATATATATAAATATTTCTTTTTTCCTAATCACTTATGTTAGAGGGATTGAGGTTTTACATATCCAAATTTTTGACATCCTTAACAAATAGTATTATTCTTTTTTTAATTCATTTTTACCTTCATTTATAGAATTCCTTACAGGAACATAGTTAATTTCTACAAGACTTTCTATTCTATTAGACAAAGTACGTTTAACACTATAAATCGACAACTAAAAGAGTAGATGAAAGATGAACACTTCAAGAATTATTTGAAATTTTGAGTGAAGGAAGTGATGTTATCGCTACTACTGTATGCAAAATGCTTTTTACCTCATCCTTGCTATCATCCTTGAATTTTTTTCAAAATGCATGATATTTTTTCTTTTGTTAGAGGCCTCTTTCTTTCACTAAAAGAAAAATAAGGTTTAGCAATGAAAATTATCGACTAAATGTGAAAGTTTTTCGTCGGTAAGCTAAGTTATCGAAAGAATTTACTGACAAAATGAGTTGTCGAAGAAATGGCCGTATGTAATAATTGGTGATGGAGTATAAATTTTTCGTCGCTAATTTATCGACGAATATTTTCTGTTTTGTCGCCATATTTAGTGACGAATATTTTTATGATATTAGTAAATTTAACAATGGAAGGTTTGTTTCGATCGGTAAATGTAGAGACAGAGAAGGCTCCTCTGTTGGTAACTTTACCAACGAATTTCCCAAATCCATCCGTAAATTCATGACTAATTTTACTGATGGATCTTAGTAGTCTAACGATAAATTCACTGCATTTTACTGACAAATTTTGGTGGTCCATCGACGAATTTTGTTTTTCGGTCGGTAAATTTATTGATATTGTTTTTTAATTTTCTTTACATTTAATTTTATTTGATAAGCTTATGATTGATATATAATTTATACAATTATCAGTTATCTGTTGATAATATTTTAATTTGTTTCTACATTTAATTTTTTAAAACAAAAATTGATTGATGATATAAAGTAAAAATTATCTTAATTGATAACAAAAAAATATTATCCACAACAATAAGTATTTAATTCATACAAAATGACTACAACTACACTATATATTTGGTGAATGTGGATGCTCTGAATATAGTGATGAGGTGATGCCCTTCCTCTTCAACTCATCCATTTCATTACGGAGTTGAGCTATGTACTCCATTGACTGTCGCAACTGAATTGCCAGTGCCTATACTATGCTCCGAAGCTTATGGACTTTATTGGATGTAGACCACTTACTAGATATTGTTGTATTGGAAGTGGAGGATTGCGAATAACATATGTTTGGGAACTAACCTAAATCGAGATCCTTCCATGACGGTCTCTACCATCCACTGCATAAAGATAAGTTTGACTCTCATCAACATCTTCAAACTTTTGAGACTCTCGTTAAATGTTTTCTTTTATTTGGTCCTATTAGAAGATAATGTTTATGTTAATAAGTGATAAATATTAAGTGTTAATTTCATATACATTTAGTTCTCAGCATCTGGTGTTGACGAAGGTTACACCGTCACGCCTTTTAATGTGAGTGTGCAAAAAGAGTTGATGGGGTATAGGCTTCTTGTCAATAGACTTTTCCTGCATCCGAATAAAATATTATAAGTGAACTATAATTTACAAAAATTTTAACAAAATTTTCTTTATTTTTATGATATTTACCCCCATTAAACAAAGAAAGTAACTCAACAATAATGTCATATATAACATCAGACATTTATAATATTATCATTCTCTATAATACACATATTTTCATTCTAAAATTTACAAATCAAATTAAATTGAAATACATCAAAGTAAAAAAATGAAAATTGAGATACTTACAAGTCTCTCTACATACTTATGGTGGGCAATAAATCCTCCACAGTGTACGGGAAGACTCTCTTCCCCTGATTCTCCACATTTATTGGTACAATTATGCTCTGAAATGGACATTACCTTAGGTGATGTCCAATACTACGGTCAATGACTTCATATTACTTTAGAAATTTAAGGAAGTTGTACACCAATCTTATGTATCGCTCCAATAAAATCTCTATAATGTGTACGAGCTCGTCTCTCTCATATTTTATAAATAACCACATCAAATTTAGAATCTAAAAAATTCTTTCTCAAAAAAGAAAAAAACATACGATAAGTACTTATAACCTACAATATTAATCTAATTAATATATAAAATTAATTACAAAAAATATTTTTTTATACTGCAAACTCCTGATAAAAAAATAGTTTGTTGCCTAAGAAATATTATTCCATATATAACCCTCAAGATCAATCTTCTCCTTGAACTTAGATGTCATGTTTTTTAAGCACGATCCATATGGAATCAACCTAATATTAAAATAATTTTATATCATTTTTAAATTTAAACCAATAATTTAATTATAAAATATGGCGTTTCATGTATTTTCACTTACAGATTGTTGACAATTATGATGTAAGTTCTTTCATCAACTCTCTCAGCTCCAGGCTGGAGGCTGCCTCCTTCATCCACAATGCTTACCCTTAAGATCTCTATCGATATAGGGGTAATGGATGGTGTAAAATTGCTGGATGGTGTAGTAGTAGATACGAAAGGTGATGCCTCATCTGCATGTGTAGTATCTGGAGGTACAACATCTGATTCTATTGAAGCTGCAAAATGTGATGCTTCACCTGGAAAGTAACTGGCTCCAAATCTTGATCTAAAATTCATATTTTATTGAATATTCCAAAAATATAAAAATTTCAATTTAATATATAACAATGTATTGTAGATTTAATAATTGATTTATTTTATATAATATTCTATTACAAACACAAATTAATCACTATTAGCAATTAATTGTAAATCAATATCATCATCATTTTCTTTCGCCCTCCTCATCCTCTCTGAATGAAATTTCAACATATTCATTTTTTGGATCATTCAAAGGTTTATTATCGTCATATCTAACAGATGCATTTATTTTATAAACATCTTCTTGAAACAAGTCATTTTCAATTCTTTGTTCTCCTTTTCTGTGTGATTTAAAACTACTCCTAGTTTTAACTTTACAAACGACCAACTAATCTGACTTATCTCGTCGTAAGCTGAAAAATGGGATAATACACCTGGATCGCTTGCATCACCATCACAAAAGTTTCAAATTGTCTAAATCTTCTTCACTAGTTGATTTTAACTAGATTGTATAAGTTATGCACTTTTGTACCAACATTAGGAGTTGGATCAAACCAGTCATATTTAAATATCACATTCTGCTTTATTAGCGATGCAGGTTCTCAATTTCAAGTATCTCAATAATTTTATCATAATAATCTATCAATTCTTTTTGTATGAAAACCCGACTATTTACTGTTGCTATGCTATGATCATGATATTTGTATCCATTAACTAAATACACCGGATATGATTTAATAGTTCACAAAGATCCTTTTGCAAAAATTACATATGAACTTGTTCTCTATTAGATTTTCTAAGACCTACACATAAGAAATTATCATATTAAATAGTATGTCATTTGAACCCCTTAATCTTATAATTCAATCATTTTAATAATTGTAAGTGAAAACTCACATATTTCTCGAGCTAGCGAGGAAAGTGTCTTGTAACTTCTTTAGTGATACCATCCTGTGTTTCCTTGGGTGTTAACTTGCGTAACTATTTCTCGTATAATCTAAAAACATTATTATGTATTTTAGTTATGAATAACACTAACTTTCAAAACCCAAATAATCAATTTCAAAATCAACTTCAACTTA
>JANVCQ010000002.1:41227201-41242422 GCA_025531925.1 Erythroxylum plowmanianum | reverse complement strand
TTCGATTTGTGTTCGATTCGATTGGTTTCGTTGTGCTTCCGCTTATGTTTTTGCTTCCGCCTTGTGTCTTCCGTTCTCGTTTTTTTGGTTGGGATCCGGTTCCCGGATCGGGTCCCAACATTAGGATTCTGATATTGATGATATAATGTGGCTTGGAAATGCCACCAAAGTTTTGTAAAACTCTTATCTTTTGATGTTAATGAATTATATGTGGATGCCGTTGAGTGGAAATATGAATTTGCGTATGGATGGTTGAGTTGAATTTAGGGATACTTAAGGAAGTAATAAGTTTGTTTAAGGTTTGATTGTCATGGGCACGTCACCCTCGTGGGATGAGGCTGAATAAGGGTTCATGGAAATAACCCTATAAGATAATACGCAAGCTCAAGTCTTATGGTTCCGAATGTTGGGCTCTGAAATCAGGAGGTTTGAGATCAAACAAATATGGTATCTAAGCAAGAGTTAGATTTCGGATTCAAGCGGGATCTAACATATATGGTATCAGAGCAAGAGTTAGATTTCGGATTCAAGCGAGATCCAACAGATATGGTATCAGAGCAAGAGTTAGATTTCGGATTCAAGCGGGATCCAACAAAGAGCGATACTAACTGTTCTAATTAGAGGAGTCGCGAGCATGACCACTTTGAGGCTACAGGTTGAAATTTGCATTGAGTCCATATTGTTGGCTTTGGCTTTGTGCATGGTGACGATGGGATCCTTGACCTTTTCCCTGAGAGTTCCTTTAGGTGTATTGAGGAGTAATTGGTGGTCCTCCCCTTTTGATTTCATCATAATGAAGAGATGCTTCACAGTTAAGTAGTTTGTCATGAAGTTCTTCAAATGAGATCAGTGTGTCACGAGCACGGATTGCAGAGGCAAGAGATAAGTATTGAGTGTTGAGACCATCGAGAACATGAATCACAATTGCACCGCATCCACCGGGTGGCCAATAAGTTCAAGATTATCAATGATCTGATTAATTTCCTACATATATTTATATATTGATTTGCCACCAAGACTTACATTGGTAAGAGAGTCAAGAAGGCCAAGACGACGCTTTGTGGATCGATTTACATAGGCCACTTGGAGTTTGTCTTATGCTTGGGTAGAAGTTTTGGACTAAGAAACGATGGATTGAGCAATCCCTGTGCAAGATACTTGGATGGGGTGAAAGATCAAACGATCTTGTCATAGCTAGGCAACATAATCTGGATTGGATACCTCTTGGTTAGTGGTTACATCTCGAATGGTTTGAGATGGACAGGAATGAGCCATCCAGAAAGCCCATAAGATAGTATCCATCAAGAAGGTTTTCAAACTGAGATTTCCATGAAACGTAGTTTCCTCCTTTGGAGAGTTTAATTGGGACTTGCGTGGAGTTGATGGCAGCTATAGAAATGGTTTGATTGGGTACAATAGTGCTCGTTAGTGTGACTTGAGGGAAGTGGGTAGGAGAGGTGTTGGTAGAGGAGAAGCCACTATTGGACATGGTAGCTGACTTATTGTGATTGCGTGAAAATAGGTGAAGAGGAAGGAGATGAGAGAGAGAGAGAGGAGAAGGAGATGGAAGCAAAGTTGGATTTAGGGAGGAAAGTTACAAGCTTTACAACTTGGGTTCTGATACCAAAATAGATTTAGGTAATTGGTGAACTCATTTTCTTATTGATGTCATTGTGTCTATATATACAGAGTTAATGGTAGCTATACATGGTAAGTAAATTATGGTGAGCTAGTAATCCATGATTGGTGGCTTAATTTTGTTTGCTGAATCAATAATCCATGATTTAAAAGGATTACGTTGACGTGTTGCTATCAGAGGAAAGATTAAGTAGCAAAAGTGAGCACCAGAGGAACGAACCTATGTTGTCTAAATTCAAATCTTAGACACAAAGTTATTACTTTTTCTAAATGGAAACCTAATGATGGGAAACATTTTATACCTAGAAAGTGGTTTAGTGTCTCACATTAAGAAGGATTTGTAAGTTGTTATTACTTATTATCTTATACTATCAATTTCCTAGAAAATATATGTAAGTTGACCAATAATAATCTCATGCTAAATGTAAGGGTTAAATTCATATTAAATTCATTCATTCAAAGACTATTTAATTTCAACTTTTAAATGAGAAATAACAAAATTACATAGAAAGTGTGAAGTAGTTGGTGGTTTGTTATGTGGCGCATTTAAGTGTGCTTGTTAGTTATTATTGAAGGAAATTAAAAACTATAATTGAGTCAAGTTGTTAAAGTATTCCCAACTTGATTCAATTATAGCAGATGCTATTAACAAACAATTTCAGGGTTCTAAAGCATTTCAATGCATGCAAATTCTAAAATCTATCAAAGATGATTGTATCAAACTTCTCAAAGGTACCTTTATCACATGAAGATAGTTAAGTTAGAGGAGCCCTCACTCACTTAAAAACAGCTAGTGATCAATCCTATAGACCTTTTGCTAATTGAGAAAGAGAAAGTTGACCTCAATAATTATCTACAGGCACTTAAAGCATACAATTCCCAGCTAAAGTAGAAATCAAGAATTTAATGGATGCAACAAAGAGATAGGAATACTAAGTTTTTCTACACTATGATTTAAGGTAAGAGGAACATAAACAAAATAGTATCCCTTAAAGATAGAAATAGCATATTGGTTTATGATTAAGAAATGACGAAAGAGGCAACTAGAAGTCATTTTAAAGAAATAAATGGTATAACTACACATACAACTAACCTTCTTAAGAATCTGCTAAATAGATTATCAAGTCCCATAAACGAAGATCAACAATCTGAACTGCTTAAGGAAGTTACCAATGAAGAGATAAAAGAAGAGTTATTTTCATTTCATCCTAATAAGTCACCAGGACCAAATGGATTCAATGCAAGGTTCTTTCGAAAAAAAATGGAATGTCTTACAAATCCCATTAGTTAGAGCAGTGCAAGAATTATTCAAAAGTGACAGGTTGCTCATAGAGATGAATAAGACTAACTTAGTCTTGTAACCCAAAGCCCCTAATCCTAAATGCTTGGATGATTTCAGACCTATTGAATGTTGTAATGTAGTGTACAAGATTATTGCAAAAATCCTTGCTAATAGGTTGAAAGTTACCTTTCCTGGGTTAATCAATCCAAGTCAAGGTGTTTATGTTTGAAGGAGAGCATGGAAGACAATGTCTTGTTAGCTCAATAATTGTTCAAAGATTACAAGTCAAAGGAGTGTATTAGGAGTTGTGCACTCAAAATTGACTTCACTAAATTATATGACACTATTGAATGGAGTTTCATTGTAAATTCTCTTTAGGCTTTTTGATATCCAGCTAAGTTTGTCAAACATGTTCAATTTTGTATAATATTTGTGTCTTTCTCAGTGTTGATGAATAGAGAACCTTCTCAACTTTATAAAGCTGCTAGAGGAACCAAACAAGGTGATCTACTCTCTTCCTATCTATTGCCATTGCTATGGAAGTTCTCCAGAGAATCACACAACTTCGCATAGAGGAAAATATGAGTTTCAAATTTCATTATCGGTGCAGTGATCTTGATATCACTCAACTTTCCTTTGCAGATGATTTACTCATACTTTTGTGTCAATGATCCTGTTTCTATTAGAATTGATATCATCCTGTGTTTTCTTGGGCATTAACTCGCGTAACTATTCCTTGTATAATCTAAAAACATTATTAAGTATTTTAGTTGTGAATAACACTAACTTTCAAAACTCAAATAATTAATTTCTTATTTCTATTAAGTAGTAAGTTGTTCAATTCTTCTATTATTTTAATAGGTCACTTATGATTCTACTGAAAAGCATGAAGATTTATGACAAAATGATTAAAAATTTAAAATGAAGATCTCTTTAATTGTTATGCAATTCATTTTAATCTTATTTGAATTGGAAATATCTATAATCTAATGCTAATACATTTTTCTTTTACATCATTGTTTATAAAGGAAAGTATTCATTGATCGAACAAAAGAAAAGGAGGCTTATGAAATTGGGTACCGTCTTCGCATGATTCACTTGCAAACTGACAACATATATAAAACATGATATTTTGTTAATTGAAATGGGATTTCAGAAATCAGAACAATGCTTTAATTAACTACACATGACATTTTAGTTATACCAGATGGAACATTGGGGCTGGGGCCTTCCTGTAAAAGTCTTAGGTTGTGATGTTTCTTCTTTGTATTAGCCTCGCATCAATCTGGTCCCATAGGAGTTTCTCAACCCGATCTGGTCCCATAAGTGTTTCTCAACCTTATATATTACAAAAGCATGTTCCTCTAATACAATTGAATGTATTACTTTAAATGGGCAGGCGTATATTTGAATAATGATCTGCAGAATAATATTGTAGGACCGTTACAGATATAAAGATAAGTACGAGTTGATGCAGATAAGAAAGATAAACTTGACAAGGAAAACGAAGAGAGTATGGAGATGCCATGGATGCTCCACCATCCATTGAAGGCGATCCATTAGATAATATGATTATTGGATAGATTCCTCAAACCCATTTAAATACAATAAAACATTCACTGCGCCAATTGATAATATGATTATTGCATAACGAAAGCAAATTCAGTTCAGGCAAAAGAACGCCGTTTCAACATCATCACTTGTAGACCTCCTCAAGTTGAAATGCCGATGTAGGGAACGACCTGGAAATACCAGTCAAGCTATTGCTGAATGTTACTGTTCCCAAGTCCTTCTCATCGACGTAAATGTCCTCGATGGACACCCATATCAAAAGCTCCTTGGCTTTCACGCCTGTCACTTTCCTCATCTTCCGTTTCTCCACAAACGCTGTCACCACCTTGTTGTACCACACCAAACGGTTCGCGGCTTTGAATTTATGCTCAGCTTGGTTTTTCTGGATCAGCCAAACGAACCCAGTTGAACGATTGTACCCGACCTCCAGGATGTCTTTGAGTGGCAACAGGCCGTTTGGTAACTCTATCTCGTCCAAGAGCTCCACAGATTTTTCCCTGCCGATATCATCTCCAGCATAGACCTCTGCGCCTTCTCTGTGCTTCTCTATTTCTTCCGACACCATTTCTGAGTAGTGCCAAGCTCTCTTCTCTTTTGAGAAATTTGGTTAGTTGGTCTTTCAGAGGAGATAGATAGCTGATGGAGAGTCGGGGGCTTACGTATAAATAGGGTTTAGTAGTAACGTGCGTGCTCAGATTTTGCTAACACATAACCATTATTTTGATGGTTTTATCAGCATGAATTACCTGTAAATTAATAAATGACTTTATAAAATACAGGAGTACCCCAATCAATGCTTCTCATCAGCTAAAGCCTAGGGATTGATGATTTATAGATAGAGGTTGTCCGTTAAAAACCAACCACTTCCCTTCTACCGTCATCAGCATTCAAGTTGGAGTGCAAGTTTAAGTTACGTAATAACTACTGATACTGATAGTAGTTGGAAGTTTACACTCAAAACCATAAGTATCGTTGAAAACAACTTTGCTTAAAAGTTTGAAGAGTTCATTTTGGACTCATATATACTATCCAACCAATCTTTCAAGAAGTTGGGATTTACGAAGGATAAGGAAAGATTTGAGTAGCAGAAGTGATCACCAGAGGAACAAACCTATGTTGTCTAAATCTAAATCTTAGACATAATGTTGTTACTTTTTCTAAATAGAAACCTAATGCTGGGAAACATTTTATACCCAGAAAGCCGTTTAGTGTCTTGCATTAATAAGCATTTGTGAGTTATTATCTGATAGTATCAATTTCCAGAAAAATATATGTAAGTTGACCAACAACAATCTCAAGCTAAATGTATGGGTTAAATTCGTATTAAATTCATACATTCAAAGACTTTAATTTCAGGTTTTAAATGAGAAATGGCAAAATTAAGTAGTTGGTGGTTTGTTATGTGGCGCATTTAATGTTTATCCGACCTTTGTGGTTGTTAGTTATTGTTGAAGGAGATTAAATATTATAACTGCTTCTTTTCATGATCAAAACTTCGGTATCTGTCAAATCTATTCTTACCGATTGATCTTCGGTATATGTCAGTCTTTATTTAAATTTTAACAGGATACTTCAAAACATTTTAAGATCAAAGAAATCCCCATCAAACAAAGGAAGTGTTTACATGTGCACATACAGCAGCAAAAAACGCACTCTTGGAGAGAAAGATCCTGCGCATGCTCTTTCTATGGGAACCTAGAGTAGTAAGAAGACATAACTAAGAGAAAAAGAATAGAAGAGGCACTACCTCATCCATCTCAAGCAAGAACGATAGCTATCTATCCAACAGTCTTCAAATCAAAGATTTCAATCCAATAACCATCAAAATCCTTAATAAGAGCTATTCCTTTCATTTTCCACAAACAGACTCACAAAGTTAATATACGTAAATCTAGTATAGATCAAAGGGATCCTCCATTGTGATTTTTTCCTATTCACTAAAGATATAAAACTAGTTAATAATATCATCTCAATCTATGATCAAAAATGTGTTGGTGCTTGTTTGTGTCTATGTAAATATATATCCACGAGAACCCGGATGATCACCCACAAGCCAACTTTATGAGGTTTTGTTTGCTATATAAATATGATATTTGGTAATGGGAGATGAGCTTGCACCTGCTCCCTCCAAGCAATCATGAAACTCTATAAGCAGCATATCGCTCTATAGTGATACATTCGTGGGTAAGACCTACGCAAGGCGCAAGAAAGGTGGTGAAGGTGGAGGTGATTGATTTAGTGGAGGCAGCAAAAAGGGTTACTGATAAGGCAACCGAAAACCATTATAATTATTCAGGGCTACCAAGAATAAGAGGGATAAGCATAATTTTACAAAAAATAATCAATGTTAGAGCGAGGCTCTATTAAGGATGAGCCTCTCCCTCGGTTGACGCATAGATTCGCCAGTGGAAGGGGAGAATACGACTAAGGGAAAGGAAGTAAGCTTCTCTGCGTCTCGACCTGTGACTAGATCCTTTGCTAGAGCCCTTATTAACGTAGTATCAGAGCCGCCTACCATGGGTGACGCAAAGAGCTTAGCGAGCAAGCTTGATACTTTCATACAACACATGACCTGTTGAGTATTGTCTCAAAGTCAAAAATCCCAACTTCTTAATGTCAGAAATCTCAGCTTCTCAAAGTCAGAATTTGTAGCTTGCTTTCGGTGATTGTTGAGTCATAAATGGTGGCTTGATTTTTCGATGGAGTTTGGTGCAACTAGCTTTGACATTCACCCATGAAATTCTCTATAAAAGAGGAGCAACAACAACGAAGGAGAAGAGAGCACAAAATTTCTAGTGTGAGAAGGGAGGAGAAGTTGTTTAGTGTGAGAGTAGAAAATTTTCCAGAAGTAAGAGAGAGAAGAATAGTGAGAGAGAGAGAGAAAAAATATATATTTTTTGTTTTCTCTTTGGTGAGTTTGGATTAATTTTGGGTCTTTTGAGAAATTGAGTGATAAACACTATTGTATGCTCTTATTGATTATAGTGAAATATTCAGTCGTCTCCAAACTAGACGTAGGCATTACCGAATCAGTATAAAAATCTTGGTGTTCTTATTGTTGTTTTATTTTTCACTCCAAAATTTATTAACGTTTCCGCATAACAAATGGTATTAGAGCTCCAGTTTTTTCGACTGAGATGTTGTAGGAGTGAAAATATGTTGGAGCTACAGTATCGGTGAACAGTGATGGTGAACAGTGTCGATGAACATTGTCGGTGAACAGTGTTGGTGAATAGTGTCGGTGCTACAGTTCTCGTGAACAGTGCTGGTGCTACAATCCCCGTGAACAATGCCAGTGCTACAGTGCTATAAATAGTATCGGTACATATTTATAAACAGTGACGAGTAGATGGCTGGAGATAAAGACGAGTTCGTTAAGAGGGAGTCGATATCGTTATCGTCGACACCTACATCCAATCGCAACTACAAGGTTAGAGATTGATAAATTTAATGGCTCTAATAATTTTGGTATGTGACTGTGTGAAGTTATGGATGTATTGTATCAACAAGAGTTGGATATGGTTCTGGAAGATAAACCCGAAGATATAGATGACAAGCAGTGGACGCGAATTAATCTCCATGCTTGTGCCTCAATTCGATCATTCCTTGATAAGGAGCTGAAATATCCTTATATGAAAGAAACTTCTACTAAGGAGTTATGGACGAAATTGGAGGAAAAGTATATGACCAAGAGCGCAGAAAATCTGCTCTTCTTGAAGAAGCAACTCTTTCGATTTCAGTATCATCCAGGTATTTCTATGCACAAACACCTAAATGATTATAATAAAATACTTGTTGATTTAGCAAACCTTAATGTGAAAATTCCTGACGAGGATAAGGCACTATATTTGTTAAATTCACTACCTGATGATTATGATCATTTGACAACCACTTTGTTGTATGGAAAATTTGAGGTGAAACTTGATGAGGTTTTTGCGGCATTGGTGAATCATGAGTGTCGTAAGAAGGAGCTGAAGACTCACAATTCACAAATTGAAACACTCACTGCAAGGGGACGAACAGAGGAAAGAAAACATGGGAAGCGAGGAAAATCTTATTCAAAGTCACGAGGGAAGTTTCCTGCTAAAGATGAATGTGCTTTTTGTTGTCAAAAGGGTCATTGGAAGAAAGACTGCCCAAATTGAAGAATAAAGAGAAGGAGAAAGTGGGTTCTGTAGCAAATATTGCAAAATCTAGAGATGATGATTTCGAGTTTGCTTTGACTAGTTCATCTGCTGATAGTCACTACAAGGAGTGGATTTTGGATTCAGGTTACACTTATTATATGTGTCCCATTTGGGAATAATTCTCTAGCTTCTAGGAGCTGTATGGTGGAGTTGTTCTGATGGGAAATAATAATGCCTGCAAAGCACAAGGGATAGGCAAAATCTGTTTGAAGATGCAAGATGGAACAATCAGAGAATTGAGTGATATTCGGTATGTACTGGATATGAAGAAAAATCTTATCTCATTAGGAGCATTGGAATCCAAGGGAATCAAGATCACCATAGAGGGTGGAGTTCTTAAAGCTGTGTACGGGGCACTTGTGGTGATGAAAGATACAAGACGAAATAACTTGTATTTTTTACAGGGGAGTACAATTACTGGTGGAGCAGTTATCACTGAAGCTGCTAATGTAGATAGCTCAGACACTACAAGGTTATAGCATATGCGTCTTGGGCATGCTGGTAAAAAAGCATTGCAAGGATTGGTGAAGCAAGGCTTATTGAAAGATACAAAGGTATGTAAATTGGAATTCTGTGAATATTGTGTACTGGGTAAGCAAACTAGAGTGAAATTTGGCACTACTATTCACCACACTAAAGGCATTCTAGATCATGTTCATACTGATATTTGGGGACCTTCCAAGAATGCATCTTGGGGAGGTAACCATTATTTTGTCTCCTTTATTGATGACTTCTCTAGAAGAGTATGGGTGTACACCATGAAGCATAAAGATGAAGTCTTAAAGATATTCCTGAAGTGGAAAAAGATTATTGAAATGCAAACCGATCGAAAGATCAAGACTCTTAGATTAGATAATGGTGGTGAATATAAGTCTGGTCCTTTTTTGGAAATTTGTCAAGATGAGGGTATTCTGAGGCATTTCACAATTAGGGAGACACCACAACAGAATGGGGTGGTAGAGCGCATGAACCGTACTTTACTTGAGAAAGTTCGATGTATGTTGTCTAATGCTGGTTTAGGCAAGGTGTTTTGAGCTGAGGCAATTACTTATGCAAGCCATATTATTAATCGGCTGCCTACTACTGCAAACAAGGAAAAAACACCCATGGAGATATGGTCTAGTAAACCTTGTATTGATTACAAGTATTTACACATATTTGGTTGTCTTGCTTACTATCATGTCAAGAAAAGCAAGTTGGATGCAAGAGCAAATAGAGCTCTATTTATGGATTTTCGCACTGGCGTGAAGGGATACCAACTTTGGTGTCCAGATGAGAAGAAATTTGTTGTAAACAGAGATGTGACTTTTGATGAAACTGTTATGGTTAATCAGAACAAGCATGAAGGAGAAATTGAAGCGACCAAGACCATTAGTAGTTTAAAGAAGGTGGAGTTATTGAATACCCCAGTTGATCCAGTAAGGTCTGATGTTACAGACACTACTCCTACAGTTGATTTGATGATGAGAACGAGAATAATGAAGAGGTGGTACCTACCCATGAACCACCACAACAACAAGATTCTATTGCAACCAGAAGATTAAGAAGGAAAATTTGAAAGCCTACTCGGTTTACTAATATTGTGGCATATGCACTTCCAGTTATTGAGGATGATATTCCATCCATCTACAAAGAAGCTGTCAGGAGTTTAGAGAGCATGGAGTGGAAGAAATCTATGGATGAGGAGATGAAATCTCTTCAGAAAAATAAGACTTGGAAGCTGGTTCAGTTACCAAAAGGGAAGAAGGAAATTGGTTGTAAATGGGTATATGCTAAGAAGATGGAATCTTTAGGAAAAGACAATATAAGATTCAAAGCCAGATTGGTAGCTAAAGGCTATGTTCAGAAGGAAGGCATTGACTACATCGAGGTATTCTCTCCTGTAGTAAAACATCCTTCTATTCGTATTTTATTAGTTTTGGTTGTGCAGTTTGACCTTAAGTTGGCTCAACTTGATGTCAAGACGGCGTTCTTACATGGTGATTTGGAGGAAGATATTTTTATGTCTTAGCTAGAAGGGTTTACGGTTGTTGGCAAAGAAAATTGGGTTTGCAAATTGCAAAAATCATTGTATGGCTTGAAGCGGCCTCCAAGACAATGGTACAAGCGATTAGATAGGTTTATGATCGAGCAGAAGTCATTATGATCATTGTGTATACTTTCGCAAGGTACAAGATGAAACCTTTATTTATTTGCTTTTATATGTTGATGATATGCTTATAGTTGTAGTTGATCCCTTGTCAACCTTTGAAAATTAAAAAAGGTAATATGTAAAGCTATGATTAGTGATGTTAAGTTTCTTATACCTATAATGACAAATGTTTACTTCTTTCCACCACTTTTCTAAGTAATATGTTGAAGAAAATTAAGGTAAAAAGAAAATATAAGGATGTGGAATCACCTTGCCTTATCCTTATGGTGCTTTTGATTTCCTTAATGGGTTCACCATTCACCACTATATTAAAAGTTGGTTCAGAGAAGTAGTATTGCATCAAATCAACAAAAATTTCTAAAAAATCCATCCCCTTGATAACATTAGTCAAGAAGCTCCAATCCATATTGTCATAGGTTTTCTTGAGATCTACCTTAATCAGGAAATCCCTCTCTTGTTAGAGTAATTTTTTGTAAGTTCCTGCATTAGGATGATGTTATCTACCATTTCCTACCAGGAATATTGGCACCTTTAGTTTAATTAATATGATTAGCAATATCTTTCTTCAGTTTTTCATCCAAGACATTGGTTATTACCTTTTAAATTGAATTGGAGAAAAAATAGGTTGATGATAATAAAAAAAATTTATATTCTCCACCTTTGGGGATCGATGTGATGAAGGTTATATTGATATCACTCACTAATTTCCTATTTCTAAAAAAATACCATAATTTCTTCCATTACCATATCCTTAATGAGGAAGCATATTTTGATGAAGATGTTGGTATTGGAACCATCAGGCCCTGAAGCTTTTATAGGGAAGAAGGATTTTAGAGCAATTTCTACCTCTTGCACTATAACAAATTTGGATAGGAATTTAGGTTCTTGTGAGGGTATGTAATCCTTCATTATGTCTTTAATCAACTTTGTTGAGGAGTAAGCATTGGTGGGAGAGTTCATGCAACCAAAGAAGTAGTTAAAAGCTTCCTGTAATAAATGCTTTTGATCATAAAAGAAGTGATTATCCATTTGAATAGTAGTGATTCTATTGATGCACTTCCTAGATACCACTGCTTTATAAAAGAAAGAGGAGCTTATACCACCACCTTTAAGTCGTACAACACTTGATCTTTGCTTCATCAAGGAATAATCATAGTAGATAGCCTTGGAGAGATTGATCAAAACTAGCTTCTCATGCTCTTGAAGTTTTGTGGATATTAGATCATTATATAGCTCATCTTGTATTGATTTCAATGCTAGCTTTACCTGTATTGAGCAAATATGTGTGTTTTTAATGTTCTCCTTATGTAGCTATTTAAGATGACCTTTAATGATCTAATTTTTTGTGCACCAATGAATTGTTTTGTGCCTGTGATGTTAGCACTAATTCTTAATGAACATTTTAAATGCTTATTAATAATTCCATATTTGTAGAAAATAACATCCTATGAAATGCCCAAAATAACTTATTTACTAATAGGTAATGTCTACATTCTAACAATAAGAGTTCTCTCATCATCTCAAAGAAGTTCAATAGATGAGTCCTCAAGTTTTGCCTAGGTTATATAAAAAGAAAATCTAGTTGTTCCACTAGGCTCAATATATGTAATTATCTTTTAGATAGGTGTGGTACTATAAGAATTTTCATTTTCCAGGGTTGTTTCCAAAAATCAATTAAATAGATTAAATAATCAATTTTTTGTCATATTCTCATATATAAGATTTTGCATAAGAATTAAAAAAACAAAACAACAATTCAAATTTAAGGTAGAGAGAATGATGTGCATCTTGATAGTTATAGACTTTTGGTTTTTCTTATTGATTGGCTAAAGTATGCATTGTAGAGTTCTTTAATAAATGTCATCTCCTTTTTCTTTATGTGTTGTATTTCTAGTTATGTGTTGTATTTCTAGTTATCTTTGTTTTCCCTCTAATATAACTAATTATAATTGACAAATTTCATAATGACATTGGAAGAAAAGTAAATGTCATATCATCATGAAACCCACTAAAGGAAGGTTCAATAGGTAATGTGTATCCTTGTTCATAGAAGAACTTAAAATTAAATGAAATGACCAGTCAGGCATATACCACCATTGTAAACTAACTAACCCTATCATGTTAACTATGTTTAAAAAGTGAAAAAAAAAATAGTTGCAACTTAAAAACATTATACCCATTATGGATTAATGTTTCCTTTTTAAATATCTATTAAAGATTACATAGGCAAGCAAGGTTACAATTTCTCCAAAATGATTTAGAAGACGTAAAATGATTTGTATCATAATTCATGTAGTTCGTGAGTGATTTGTTAATTTTATCTAAAAGGACTTATAATAAACTAAAATCAATGAGCATACTTCAATTGTATTTATTCTTAAGTTTTTTTTTTTGTCAAATATTTGTTCTTAATTGAATGGTAAGCAATTATATTCAGTAAGTATAAAATTTTAAAAAGAAAAACTGAAAGAAATAGGAATTAAATTTTCACAAAATTTTGAAAAAAGACTTATTTATTATTTAATGGTTATATACATTGAATTAAGTTTTTTGATAGTTGAATAAAATGAAATAAATGCACCCTTATTTATTCACATGTTTAAATTTATGTACCATCATCTAATTTAAGGATAGTTCAACTTTTTATAGTATTACTTTTAAAATCAAACTTGTGAATTAATACATAATAGTTTGAGTTAAACTTCACAAGCACATGCCTTAATTGAACAAAACAAACATAATTGTCATCTTTATAAAGGAAAGAATCAATCACAAACACATGCCTTAATTGAGCAAAACAAACATAATCGTCATTTTTATAAAGGAAAGAATCAACATAATCATCATCTCAAATTTTAGTTTAACTAATTAATATTGTTTCACAATATATTAAGTATCAATAAAATCATATTGATCTCTACAAATATAGGTTGCAATAACAACATTCAATGGTAACCCAAAATAACATACGCTCTGAAAGACTTCCTTCCTATATTTTATTAAGAAATGCACTACCAGGTGGTAAAATAGTCCTTCTAGATGACTATTCCATAAACTTCTCTCATCATTTAAAGAAGGTTAATAAATGAATCCCCAAATGTTGTCTAGGTTACATACGTGACAATGCATTATTATTGTTTAGAAAATTGTGCTATAATAAGCCTTCTCATTTTCAATGGTTCTTTCTAGTTTTTAATTGAAAAGATGAAACAATTTTATTTTTTCATGTTATGATATATGACATTTTTATAACATCAAAAAATAAAACCAAACAATAATTCAAAGTTTAAGGTACACAGAACCATAGGCATTGTTGATACTTACAAAATTCTGGTTTTTCTTATCCACTAATTAAAGGGTCTATTGCAAAATTCTTCAGCTGCCATCATTTTCATTTTCCCTATATTTCATATATTTAGTTATCTTTGTTTGACCATCCACTATAGCCAATTTTAATTGGCAAAGGTATGATTGATATTAGATGGAAAATAAATTTCATGTCATTATGGCACCCACTAAAGGAAGGTGCAATAGTGTTGTTGACGAAAGGTTCAATTGCACAATGCATAAATTAAGTGACATAATAACACGAGCCTGTACTTACCATTATACATTCAATTTTCATGTCATATTAACTATACCTTAGAAATGAAAAATGGGTTGGATCTTAGAGCATTACAGCTACACCCATCCTAGATCAATTTTTTAATATAGATATTTTCTTAAATTTACATGAGTATGCACAGTTTTAACTTTTCTTTAATCATTTATAATGACATAATTGATTGGTATATCTTCTTTAGGCTTCATTATATAGGGTAAGCTTAAGCAAAACTAGTATTATCACTACTAAAATTAACATCACTTGGACAAAATTAAGAATGGCATGATCAACCACCATTAAACATCCAATAGTAACTCATATAAAGGTTTCTTTCTATAATGGCATACCTTGTCCATCAAGAATATAAACACAAGAAATAATCTAAAATATTTTGTACCTCAACTGCTCTTACCAATCGGTACGACAATCACCACTTCATATTCAGAACTACATATATAAGAATAGAGAAAAAAGTTAACATTGAGGCATTCGTAAGTAATTATATAGTATGAAACCAAAAAAAACAAATCACAAGCCTATTCAAATAATACCACTATCTAAACAAAAAATACTATAAATATTTAGATTAAATAGTAGTACAAATATATTCGTATATTATAATCTTAATCTTCGACACCATAGCCACAAATTTAGTGAGTAATAATATAAGGAACTTTGGTAGGTATATATTCTTTTTCATGTATTATAGTTGTAGCATCCCACTCCCACGAGACCCGAACCCGACATCGACGGTGATATCCGAGCCCGCGACCCGCGAGGGTGGTA